>PVHX01004684.1:0-122253 GCA_004024805.1 Geosciurus inauris
GGAAGATATACTTATTTTTCCCTTTCATTAATCACATTTATTTTTTATTCTTATATATTTTTTCTATAGGAGCAATTTTCTGGATAGCAAAATAATCCATTCAACACTTATGATTAAGTACATGCTTGTCACTGATTTTAGCTGATATAATCTATTTTAAAGATAACAGGTTTGTTTACATGACTTAAGGTGGGAGCACATTATGTTCTTTTGGTGTGTCCCAAAGTATGATATAAAATTATTCCTTATATTAAATTGAATGTCTTTTATTCTGGGGAAAGTGTTAAAATGGTACAGATAAGAAGCTATTCATTAACAATTTTACACTGTAAAATTGGGTCTGTTCCATTTATTTAGATTCGTAATGACATTCACTCAGAGATATACAATAGAAAGTTGCCATTTAATTCTAAAGAATTTCTTTCAACTTTTAAAAATAAATTGTTTTTCAAAATAAGTAATTATAAAATTGCATCCTAACCTCTAAAGTTACAAGTATTTTTAGACTCTGCTCATGAGATTGAGGTGAATACTGCATTTAATAAAATGCTTTATTGCCCCATGGACTAAGTAAAGACCACCTGCTTCCAATCTGAAACTGCACCAACAATACATCTGAAACAAATTACAATATATTTCTACTTAAATAACAAAATATTATTTGCAACAAGTAGAATTTCATCACTTATATTACTGAAATGTATTAATATTAATGGAGGAAATATTTTAAATTCCCACAGAATTAGATAGCTTGAGCATAAATACATTACTATGTAGGACTTATATCAAGGATGTGCAGTCCAAGAAAGGTTTCAGGAATTTACAATTTTAAATAAAATTCAAAGAATTAACCTTTTTGATGAATTACTAAGAAAAGTTACAGATTCTTTGTTATACAGAATTGAATAACCGTTGAGTTGTTTTGTTCTCCTCGAGATGGTGAAATTAGGTATTTAACTTTTAAATCAATAACATATTTCAAAGGTTAAAAAATTGACAAATAGTGGAAAAATGTGATATTCATGAAAGAAATAAGATCTGTGGTAACCTCAATATCCAGAAATAAGCATGATATATTATTCTCCAATCTTTTCTTTAAATTGTAAATGTGTTAGATTTATTTCATACTCACACATACACTTAATGTATATTTTGCATAGCCTAAATCATGTTCTGTATAACCTTATTCTTACATTTATTTACCATGTTATGAGTATCTTCTCATGCTGTTGCACATTTTGAAAACATAAGTATAATGCTTACAATATATTCCTTTTTATGAATGCTTTTTAATTTCTTAGAACATTTCTCTATTATTAGCCTTTATATCTATTTTTATTTTTACCCTAAATACATGCACTGTTCCAAATTTTCCCATAATCACGTATTTGCTTTTCAAAATACCTTTAACACCTCTGTGTGTATCCCAAATATTATGGTTTGGTTTGCCTGATTAACATAAATAGAATCATACTTTTTACATTATATTGCACTTAGCCTCTTCCAGTCAGTTTCCCAATCATCTGTGTTGTTGTACATAATTTGTGTGTTCTTTCCTTGATATACTGGGTTACATTGAATGAATATGCCCCATTGTGTTTATGTGCCTTGCTTTTTTTAAAATTCATTCCAGTTTGTGGCAATTACAAATTGTTCAGCTGTGCATGTCCTTGTCCATGTCTCTGAGTGCACATACTGCAAACATTTCTCCTGGTTACAAAACTAGAGTGTATTAAATTTTGTTGGGGGGCCATGGATTTGGACTGGGCACCTGCACTAGGCCTAACAGATCAAGCCAATCTTGAATTAAATTGCAGCTTTGAGTTTAACTGAGCAGGAAGCCCTTTAGCCAATTAACTAGTTAAATGGTCATCCATTGACTAAGCTGTAGCCAATTAAATTACTTTTGCTACCTCACTTCTGTTTTTCTATAAATACTGTCAGACCTTGTTGGTGGGAGGTTTTAGTACTTGCTCTGGTTTGGTGGAGTTGTCTGGTTTGAATTGTTTTTGCTTTGTTTTATTTTTTCTTTGCTCAAGTCGGTTTTCTTGGAATAATTGGACCAAGAAATTCTCTTTGAAGAGTGGAACTGTCAAATAATTGGGTAGGTGTATCTTCAACTTTGCTTGAGAATTTCAAATTCTTCATCATGTGTGGTAAAACCATATTGCTCTCCATCAGTAGATGTTCAAGTTGTTCTATATCCTAGCCAATATTTGGCACTGTCAGCCATTTTCAATTTATTCTGTGGCTAGATAGCCTATATGTATGTGATATCTGTGTAAGATTATCTCTTCTGAAATGCTTGGGAGTAGGAGTGTTTCAGATTTGTTTTTTTGGGGGTGCCAGGGATTGAATCCAGGAACGCTTAACCACTGAGCCACATCTCTAGCCCTTTTTATTTTTTATTTTCAGACCAGGTCTCACTAAGTTGCTTATAACCATGCTAAGTTGCTGAGGCTGGCTTTGAACTTGTGATCCTCCTGCCTCAGCCTCCTGAGTCACTGGGATTATAGGTGTGTGCCACCATGCTAGGCTTGGTTTTGGTTTTGTATTTTTTTTTGTGTGTGTGGGGGGAGTAATTGTGCATGAGATATCCTGGGGATAGGATCTAAGACTAAACAAAATATTTGTTTGATATACATTTTATACACATGGGCTGAAGGTAATTTTAGGTGATATTTTTAGTATGCCTCTTTGACAGCAACAGGAGTTCAGGTGTAAAATTTTTCACTGGTGACATCTTGCTGGAACTTGAAAAGTTAGATTTTTGGAGAACTTTGATTTTTTTTTTTTTTCTTGGTTAAGAATGTGCAACCTGTATGTCACATGTGCATCTCATGACTTTAACTTGAATTTCATTATTGATGATAATATTTTATGGCTATTTGGATTTTTGTTTTGGTGAAGTACCACTTAACTCTTTCCCTATTTAATGATGATGAAGATGATTATCATTTGAGGTACTGGGGATTATATCTATGGGTGCTCTACCACTGAAGTATATCTCCAGTCCTTTTTATTTTTCATATTTTCAGACAGGGTCTTGTTGACTTGCCAAGGTTGGGCTTGAACTTAGAATTCGGCTTCAGCCTCTGGGAGTTAGGATTATAGGCATGCACCACCACGTCTGGCTTTCATATTTTAATGTTTACTTGAAGAGTTCTCTTTATTTTCTGGATACATGCCCTTTGTCAGTTACATACATTGCAAGCTTTCAATGATGGAGGATATTTTAGTTGATGTATAACTTGAGGTGTTATTTCATCCCTTCAAGCTATCTTTGTGGCCTCATCATTTCAGAAGCAAGTTGTCTATTGACTTCCACCGGTGGTTATTTTTTTGCAGGGGGGGGGAGTACTGGGGATTGAACTCAGGGGCACTCGACCACTGAGCCACATCCCCAGCCCTATTTTGTGTTTTATGTAGAGACAGGGTCTCACTTAGTTGCTTAGCACCTCGCCATTGCTGAGGCTGGCTTTGAACTCGCGATTCTCCAGTTTCAGCCTAAGTGCTGGGATTACAGGCTTGAGCCACCGTGCCCGGCTCCACCGGTGTTTTGAAAGCAATGTCTGTCTTGTTCTCTTCTTCCCAGGTGCTTTTGGATCTAGTATGTGTCTAAGTATACTGTTTTTCTTTCCTTCCTTCCTTCCTTCCTCTCTTTTCTTTTTCTTTTCCTTTCCCTTTCCCTTTCTCTTTCTTTCCCTTTCCCTTTCTCTTCTTTCCCTTTTCTTTTCCAGTTTCATATTTAGATCCTTAAATCTGTGGGTTGGAACCTTTCTTAATTTCAGAAAATTCTTAGCCTGGTTCTCTTCAAACATTTCTGGGACAGTTGCTTTCCTCTAGAGTAACAATCACACAGATGTTATACCTCCTCAATGTATACTTGATGTCTCTTTATATTTTTTATCCTTTTGTCTGTTCTGAATTTCTTACATTAATTCCTTAAACGAAATCAACTCATTCATTGATTTCTTAATTTCAGCCTTTTCCTTTCAGAACTTCTATTTGTTCACTTTTTCCTATGTGCAATGTCTTTTTTTATACTTTACAGCTTCGTTCTTGTTAAAGCTTTTTTTCTTTACTGCAGAAATCCTAATGCATGGTAAAGAATTTCATATTTTTTCATGAGCTTGGTTGTTTTTGTGTTCAAACATACTTAAAAATGTAATGATAACTAAGTGATGCTCCCTTTCCCCAAAGAGAATTTTTGTTGATTCCAGGTGCAGGGGCAGCAGGGATCCTTGATCATATCAATCCAATTGTAGGGATCACAGATGACAGATGAGGTCTGTGAGAGTGTTGACTTTGGGTTCATTTTTAAGATGCCACCTTTTGGGTTCCCAACTCAGTGCACAGTGAATTCCCAGAACTCCAGCTTTAGTTGAGCCAGCACTGTAATTTTATTCTTCCTTCCCCACAGCCTTTCAGTATTCTCATCTGCTTATCAGCAAATGGCCTTTTGGAAACATGGCCCTAGGGCTAAGATCACCTTTCTACATTTCAGTCTTATCCTGGGTATTGTCCCAGGAATTCTTCGGCACTTTCAAAGTTTTTTTCCCATGCTTTCAGGATTTTTTAAAAATTTGCCCAGCTTTTCTTGTGGTCTATAGTGGAAGCTTGAACCAGATGTTGAAAACAAAACAAGAAAGAAAAATTTTTGGATTATAAAGTAAATTGCAGACGGTTTATGGTAAACTAAACTTAAATGTGCATTGGTTTATTAGAATCTCAAATAGTGAAAATCTAACAAGTGTACGATTTCATCTGAGAGGTGAAATCTTTTTTTTTTTTGGTACTGGGATTAAACTCGGGGGCACTCGACCACTGAGCCTCATCCCCAGCCCTATTTTGTGTTTTATTTAGAAACAGGGTCTCACTGAGTTGCTTAGAGCCTCACTTTTACTGAGGCTAGCTTTGAACTCTCAACCCTCCTGTCTCAGCCTCCCGAGCTGCTGGGATTACAGGCATGGGCCACCGCACCTGATGTGAAATCATCGTTGAAGGAATTCATAATCTTTGATAAAACCTACAAAAAAATCTATTTCAAAATAGAATGCTTTCAAGTCTTCTGCATGTAATAAGTTTATATAATATGAACATGAATACACTTTCACTATGTATGATTTAAGAAGTTACCAAAGACATAGTTAGGATCACTGTGGGTAAAATATATCACAGAATAAGGCAAACTAATTGGATCAGACATAAGAATCCAAATGGTTTCTTCCTGGTTATATAAACTCTTATTATACAAACATGAAAAGTATAAGCCATGCTATAAGGTAGTGATCTCAGTACCATGGTGTATAGCAAAGAATCCTCACGGATAAAAAAAAACCCTGAATTCAGTAGACAATGTCTGCTTCCATGCCTCAACAATTACAGACATCAACTAGATTAGTGAAATCACCTTCAGAACTTACACTAGGCCTGTAAATCTAATATAACTACATGTAGGGATCTTTGTTACTATTGGAAACCATCCAACAATTTTGTACCAGTTGAGTGAGTAATTATGAATGACTGTTAACCTTTCCTTGTGCATCCACTAGTACTACAGTTAATCCAATACCTCTATTGTTTCTTTAATTCAAAAAATATCCATGACTGGATCAGAATGTTTGGATACTCCAATACCAAATACTGATTTAATATTGTTTGTTTGAGTCTCATAAAACAGGCAATATTATGTTTTCTTTTGTAGTCAGTTTTTCTTATAAAACTGAATTCTTTACCAGAGGCCATATTGTTCAAATGGTTAATCTGTGTGACCCTCTCTATGGCATACAAAATTACTAAAATTGAAGAATAAATATAAAACTGGTACTTAGTATATTTTAAAATAATTAAAAGTGTTGAAAAATAGGGAAGAAAACATTGAGTACCTTCTAATAAGCATCAAATGCATTAATGAATGCTGTGATGTTACCCTGAAGAACTGTACTTGGGAAGTAACAAAGTCTTTATAATATAGCATTTTTAGGTATTAAAATCTTTTCATTGAGCTGGGTGCGGTGGCACACACCTATAATGCCAGCATTTTGGGAGGCTGAGACTGGAGAATTGCGAGTTCAAAGCCAGCCTCAGCAAAAGCAAGGCGCTAAGCAACTCAGTGAGATCCTGTCTAAATAAAACACAAAATAGGGCTGGGAATGTGGCTCAGTGGTCAAGTTCTCCTGAGTTCAATCCCCGGTACCAAAAACAAAAACAAAAACAAAATCTTTTCATTGACTTAAGACTTTGACTTTTCTTAATGGTAGGTGTCTTAATTTGTTAAATTGCTTTGTTAATATTTAATATAATTTAATGCTATTGTGAAGGACTTGTTTTATTTTGAACTGATTACTAATGGTATCTAAGTAAGCAATTGGGCTGTATAATTTTAATTTGTATTGGAATACCCTATCTAATGTTTCACTTTTTTCTGACACTGCCTTGATTTTATTATATTTATAATTCTGTTTCATTTATTCTTAGGAATATGGGGTAAATTTCTTGAGTTACATGAAGCCATAGAATAAACAAAGTTTTTGGAACATCAATTTTACTTAGTACTGGAAAGCTTCTTGTTTCTATTAAGGTAAGCATGTATATACAGTTGTGTACCATGTAAAAATGTTTAGATCAATAATGAACCTTAAATATGATGGTGTGATACCATAAGATTTATTAAAATGGGACTGAAAAATATCCATGGCCTAGTAATAATAAAGTATAACATCTTCATAGGTTTGTGGTGATTCTGGTATAAACCATCCTAATATAAGTAAAACACAAGCCATTTAAAGTAAATTGAGACCTCCTGTCAAGAAAAATCTTGAATGTATTAAAAGATGTTACTAGAAAACTTTCAATGCTTTCTAAGTTAAATTTATAGATCTAACATAATTTTGAAGTACTTGCCTTTTCTTAGAATTTGACAAAATAGAGCCAAATATACTGGAGCAGTAATATAGGGTCTTAAGTAGAAAACACGATAGCAGTTTAGCCACTGTGTTGTGGTATTTCACGAGAAAATGCTTGAATGTAACCATAAGAACTAATTTACTGTTTATATTATTTATAACCCATAAAGGGAGGCAACTGCATACATTCTGGAGGCCCTCAAAGGGTTCTTCAGACACGAAACCACTTGGTGCTCACCTTCAAGAGCCTTTTCAAATTAATTTAGTTACAAATGTAGCATTAACTGGCTATGTCCCATTCTTTCCTATAAAAGTATCCTAGTGACCCATCTAACTGGAGCAGTAAAATGGAAAAGTATAGCATATACAGTTATATATAGTAAATAATACTTGATAACAAATGACTGTTACTGGTTGTTTTTTGTTTTTTTGTTTTTGGTACTGGAGATTGAACTCAGGGGCACTCAACCACTGAGCCACATCCCCAGCCCTATTTTGTGTTTTATGTAGAGACAGGGTCTCACTGAGTTAGTTGCTAAGCGCCTCGCTATTGCTGAGGCTGGCTTTGAACTTGCGATTCTCCTGTCTCAGACTCCCTAAATGCTGGGATTATAGGCTTGCGCCACTGCGCCGGGCTGGATTATGTATTTATATTCTTCTTATTCTGGAGCAGTATAGTCCTTCTACTTATGTATAAAATAAATTTACTGTAAAACAGTGTCTTCTACATCAGCAGTAGCCTCATACAGCTGCATCTTGTGATTGTGTCATTTTTCTCCTGTGCTGGATTTAATCTTGTTTTGTTCATTGTGGAGCAAGGCATTCTGTTTATACACGTGTGTGTTGTGACTCATCTTATTGGCTAGGTGTGCAGTAAATTTATATCACTTAGGTTTATGTAAGTATGCTCTGTTTGCACAAGGAAATTGCCTTAGAAAGCATCCCTGTTAAGACACCTGGCTGCATTATGTATCTTAGTGTGCATTTTTGTATGCCAATTAACACTACCCTCAGATTCTGAGTCACACATTCTCTCTCCTGTTACTGAGAGTACTTTAAATGAGAAAGTAAGCCATAGGCATTTCTATTATGTTTTGGCTCTAGAAGATCAAAGATTTACCTTGTTAAATGTAGTGTTCCCAGTGTTATCTACCGTAACATAACACAATATAGCTGACATAAATATATGTTAATGAAAAGTTTTATCCTTGAAATTTCCTAGGTATATAATTATTTTTCTGAAAATACAAATTTTGCTTGTTTTCCAATATTTTCTTGTCACCTATTTACATTGTATAGAATAAATATTCAAAGAAATGTTAAGTGATAATAGATATGCATTTGTTTTCTTGATTTTAAATGCCTTTCAAATTTTGCTTATGTAAGATATTGGTGATATGCTTCATATAGATATTCCAACGTATGTTAAATAACTACCTCTTTATTTTTTACTATATTACATTTTTTAAATCAAGAAATATATTTGATATTAAATTGAATGTCTATTTTAAAATCTAATTTGCCACATAGAAAAATAACATTCGATTTATCCTTATAGTCCTAGGATAAACCATGAGATTGATTGTGGTAGATTGTTTTATTACCAAATGGTTATTACCACTTCCCCTAAGGAACTACCTGTTATACCACACTCTTTCTACCTTTGCTCTCATTCTCTCCTTGTATATCATTGTATTGGCTCAATTAATACAAAGTATTTGTACAAATATATGAAATAATTGCTGTCTGCAGATTCAGTGTATGATGCCATTTCCTATCTAATGCAGAGATAGGAACTATTTTCTAATTACTTTTAAAAATTTAAAATGACTTTCTAGTCTTTCTCCCAAAGGTCTATTACATTAGATTTTCCTTTCTATAATCAAAAATCATTTCTATTTGGTTGCCTTTCCCTTCTGTTTTTAAAACGCTTAACTACTTGTTTCATATTTAGATATCTTCTTAATCTGATTTTTTTGGGGGGGGAGGGGAGAGAATGAATGATAACTTTTTTTCACAGAAATAAAAACTTTTTCTAATAAATTATGAGACAGATTCTCATCTCCTGCCACCTCTACCCCAACCTTTTCACAAGCTTTTTAAAACTTTTTATCTGGGATTGTATCTCCATCACATTATAATGCAATTTAATACACCTCATTTTGAAAAGATTTTTGTATTGTTAGTAATTCTTGGTAGCAATCTATAATTTATATGTATCCCATTTCAGTGCTTACATTGTATAATTCACTTTTTCCATTCTATTTTTTTTAAATATCTTTATTTTTATGTGGTGCTGAGGATCGAACCCAGTGCCTCACGCATGCAAGGCAAGCGCTTTACCACTGAGCCACAATCCCAGCCCAATTTTTCCATTCTTAATTGGTATTTCTTTTGAATGCCAGTATATTTCTTCCTGGGGTTGTGTGGAGACAACTTCATATATCTGAGAATCTGTATGTGTCACAGCTTGAACTGATATCAGATTCTTTGATCAAAAATTTGCTCTTGTTGCTCTATTTGTGTTAAGGACCCTGCTATGGTTTAGATAAGGTGTTCCCCAAAGTTCATGCATGAGACAAGGGAAGACATTACAAGAATTTTCAGAAGTGAAATGATTAGATTAATATGTACCTTAATCAGTGAATTAATCCACTGATACGGTTTAACTGGTAACTAGTCAGGATGTGGCTGCAGGAAGTAGATCACTAGTGGCATATGTGCCTTTGGGGTTTATATCTTGCACCTGGAGAGTGGAGCTTTGTTTCCTGGTTGATACTTTCTGATCTGCCATTCTACCATGATGTTCTGCCTCACTGCAGGCCCAGAGCTATGGAGTCAGCTGACCATCAGCTGAACCTCTGAAACCATAAGCCAAAATAAATTTTCCTTCTCTAAGTTGTTCTCGTCAGGTACGTTGGTCACAGCAATGCAAAACCTAATAAAAACAGAGCCTGAGAAGAACTTTATTTTGCCTCTAAGTTGCCCAATGTGATGTTTTCAGGTATTGTCATAAAAACACATTCAAATGGCACATAATAGAGATCCTAGATAACAGTCACTTATTTCTAGCCAACTAATTCTCCACAAAGGTGCCAAGAACATAAATTGGAGACAGGACAGCCTCTTCAAAACATGGTGCTGGAAAAACTTGATATCCACTTGCAGAAGTTTGAAATTTGACCCACATTTCTCACCATCTTTTGTTCTTCCATATGAGTTTTAGGATTGTTTTCTCTTTTTCTGTGAAGTGGTTTTTTGGTATGTTGGAGATTGCACTGAATATGTAAATTGCTTTGGGTCTTGTGGTAATTTTAATAATATTCTTCAATCTTGGACATGGGAAGTCTTTGCATATTTTTGACATCTTCAATTTCTCTCATCCATATTTTATAATTTTTATTGTGGATACATTTTACTTCCTTGGTTAAGTTTATTCCTAGGTATATTCTTTTGTTTTAGCTATTGTGAATGGAATTGCTTTAGTGACCTCTTAAATTTGTTATTGATGTATAGAAAAGCTAATTTTTTGGTATGTTAATTTAGCATCCTGCTCCTTTACTAAATTTGGTGTATCAGTTCTAATATTTTTGGAGTCCTTAGGTTTTTCTAATATAGGTTTTTCTAGTACTATGTAGAAGATGAGCCATGGGTAGAAACCCTTGTCTTATTGCTGTTCTTGGAGGAAATGCTTTGTTTTTCTCATTCAGTAGGATATTGACTGTGGGATGGCGATTTTATATATATACAAATTATACACACACACACTCATTGTATCTTTATTGCTAATGTATGACTCTTTCATACTTAATTTTTTCAGGGCTTTTATCATGAAGGGATGTTACATTTTATCAAAAGCCTTTTCTGCATCTATTGAGATGATCACATGATGTTCAGAGGAGGGGCTTAGGGGAAGTGATTGGGTTCTGAGAGCTCTGGCCTCATTATTGGGTTAATCCATTGATGAATTAATCAGTGGCATTATTAGAAATTAGTAGAAATTGTAGTGGGGAATGCCTAGTTGGAGGAGGTAGGTCAGTGGGATCATGCCTTGGAAAGGTATTTCTTTTCCTTCCATACTTCCTTTAACCTCTTCTTGGCTGCCATGTACAAAATTAGGAATATGGCCCAAGTCAGGTGATTTTACTTTTGCAGCAGTTAGCAGGCCATATGGTTATCTGAGCAGTAATAAGAGACCAAATAATCCAGCTGAGAAATGGATACCATGATGACTTCACAGAAGTACATCTTTTTTTTTAAACCAGGGATTGAACCAGGGCACTTGACCATTGAGCCACATCCCATCCCTTTTTTATATTTTATTTAGAGACAAGGTCTTGCTGAGTTGCTTAGGGCCTCACTAAATTGCCAAGGCTGGCTTCAAACTCATGATCTTCCTGCCTCAGCCTCTCGAACCATGGGGATTACAGGCATATGTCACTGCATCCAGCTTGTAGTACATCCCTTGAACCCCAGTTGGCCACCCACCATCCCCTACCTCGGTGCCCATTCTCTGGGGGCTTGTACCCTAGATGGCTTCTTGCAGGAGCCTGAGTTGAAAGTTAGCTGCTACAGGTGCATGGTTGGCCACTGCTCAGGCCACTGAGTAGTGAGAACCTATTATTCATTTTGAAATGGAAAACTTACGTAGATTTCCAGAGTTTCAAAAGACAAAATGAAATAATCTAAATTTCTTTTAATATACAGTTGTGGTAGAATATTTCCCTCTCACATATGACCCTAAACTTTCAAGTTGGTGGAATTTACATTGGCTACCTGGCATTCTTCTAATGCAAATCTGGAGGTTGGATCTTTCCATTTGGCTGTAGTATTTGTTAATCCAGTTAGATGGTCAGTGTCCAGTTCATTGAACAATTTGAAGGCATTTCAAAATGGTCATTGCCAACTCCTTCAAAGTGAATTGCTCTGCTTTGATCCACAGGGTAGATAGAGTACATGATAGGCTACAGTCTAGAACTGTGTTGATAAATTCGTGTTATTCAGTTTTAAAATAGGTGCTCATTGCACCTGGACTTTCACACATCATTCTTTTATATTGAGAGTCTGATATGTTTGCTTGTTTTTGTGGGGTTTTTGTTTTTTGATATCTTCCTGGATATTTTAATGGTAAGTTGAGCAGAAATATTTTAGGCCTAGTTCCATTTCAACCTGGATGTCTATAAATACCATCATTACCCTTTATTTGCAGGATTCTGCCAGAGGACAGAAAAGTAATATGATAAATGAAATGTGTAATTTAGAAAGAAAAGCTATATACATTTGTATTTAGGAAGGCAAAAGTAATACAAGATAGGAAACATGATAGAAATAGAATAGTGCTTTCTCCATTATCTGTCATTAAACAGTGGGGAAAGTAAAATGTAGATATGCATCTGGGAAGGGGACTATAATTGGGTATAAGTTTATGACATATCCTAAATTTCACTAAATTTTCATTTTGACCTGGGCATGGTGGTGCACACCTATAATTCCAGTGGCTCAAAAGGCTGAGACAGGAGGATCACAAGTTCAAAGCCAGCCTCAGCAACTTAGTGAGGCCCTGTCTCAAAATAAAAATAAGACAAAACACATTGGGCATGTAGCTCTTAGTTGTGTCTGGCTTCAATCCCTGCTACCAAAAAAATTTTTTTTTTTAGTTTGAAAAGTGTGCCTGACTATACACTCTGATTAATGGCAATGGCTTCAAAGCATTTAACTATTTGCTTTATATTTATATCCTTTATATATTGGGTTATTTAGTTTTTGGTGGCAGCGGGATAGGGGGATTTCCAGCTTTATGAATTTTATGTCTCTTTTCTCTTAATGAAACGTCTTTTAGTTTCTCTATGTGGTCTATCAGAACTAAATCCTTACGTAGTCCCTCTTTAGATGAAGCAAAATTACAATTTGAAATAAAACAACCCTCTTTGTATAGCTTGTCATTCTAAATCAAAAGGTAATTTTTAGAATGATACTGCTATAGTTCTTTCTCCTAACAATACACAACATTGCTTGATAAATTCAATAATGGGAGTCTAGAGCTGTGAAGTATGCTTTTATTTTAACAGGGATGGAGAATTATGAAAGTTTTATATATCAAGTGAAATGCAAAAATTACGTGATTACACATTTATGCACAATGACATCTGAGGATTCACACACACACACACATATTCAACACATGATTTTACCATAGTAGCTTCATATTCATTTTCTATCATGACTCAATTATTTAACAGTGCCTGGATGATAGACCCTAAAAAGTGTTTAGAGTTGAGAAATTTAAAATGATTGATTGAAATCAAAATACACATTTCTAGCACCCCATAATTGCCAGTGCCCACAAAATCATTGAAGAATAGTTGCCTTGAACTGATGTGGCTAAAAATTTGTCAGTACTTTGCTAAAATTATATACATAATAGTCCTTACTATTCATTTCCACTAAAGTTTTCATGATTGTATGTGGTCATTTGAAAATCAAAATGTAAAATCTATGCTTAAAATTGTACAGTGTCTTTTGGGGGGGGAAGAGTTTTTTATTCTCTATTTTGTTTTGAGGTAAGAGTAGATTGACATGCAGTTCATAAATCCCATCACCATGGGATCCCTCATGGTTCCTTTTTTGGGGGTTCCAGGGATGAAACTCAGGGGTGCTCGACCACTGAGCCACATCTCCAGCGCTATTTTGTGTTTTATTTGTTTTTTGTGTTTTATTGTATTTTATTTAGAGTCTCTCACTGAGTTGCTTGGCGCCTTGCCATTGCCGAGGCTGGCTTTGAACTTGCGATTCACCTGTCTCAGCCTCCCAAAGTGCTGGGATTACAAGTGTGTGCCACCATGCCTAGCTTATGGTTCCTTTTTGTAGCCATATTTATTTTTCTTTTGACAGTGTCACCATCAATCTGTTGATTTCTATAGTTTTGTAATCCCCAGGATATTGTATAAATGGAATGATAGTTTGTAACTGTGATTGTTTTTTTTCCATTTAACATGGTGCTCTGGAGTTTCTTCCAAGTAGTTGTGTACTATTCCTATCCTTCCATGATGTAGATAAACTAGTTTGTTTAAACATTCTCCTATTGAAGGACAGCTGGATTATTTGCAGTTTTTGATCACTGGGAATGAAGTTGCTATATTCACAAAGACATTTTTAAGGTGAACATAAATCATTTTTTTCTGGAATATATTTCTCAGAGTACAATTGCTGTATCATATGATAATTATGTATTTGTTTAAAGGAACTTACAAATTTCTCTAGAATGACTACACCATCTTGTAGTCTCACCAGCTATGTTTGAGTTTTCCATATTCTCTTCAGTATTTGGTAGTGTCACTATTTGTTATTTTGTCCCTTCTCATGGGTATGTAGTAATAGCTCACTTGTGTTTTAATTTGCTTTGCCTAATAGCAAATGATACTAAACATTTTTCATCTGCCAATTTTCCATCTGTATATCCTCTTTTGGTGAAATGCCTCTTAATGCCTTTTGCTCATTTTGTAATTGATTATTTTTTACTGTTGAGCTTTGAGAGTTCTTTACATATTCTAAATACAAGTCTTTGATATGTGATTTATAAGTACTTTCTCTCATCCATTATCTTTTTTTCCTACCAGGATGCTTCACAGAACAAAAGTTTTTATTTTTGAAATACATTTTATCATTGTTTCCTCTTATGGACTGGGCTTCAGTGTTAGCCTCAGATCTCAAAGATTTTTCTTTCCTTTTTTTTTCCTGAAAGGTGTTTTCCACATGCATTATCCTTTTGGAGCAATTTTTGTATGAGGCATGAGATATAGGTCTAGGTCAAGGTGCCTTGTGATGGTGGTGGTGGTTTTGTTTTGTATTCCTAGAAATGTTTTTCAGAAAAAAAGGTTTATGTTCACCCTCAAATCTGTATCAGTTACTTTAATCATGATTTTTTTCTCAGCCTGTTAACATGGTATATTATATTGAATGTTTTTCAAATTTGAGCCAGTTGGCATCCCTGGAATAAATCCTACTTTATTTATGATCAGGGTATGTGACCCTTTTTACATATTATTGAATTCTTCTTGTTTATATTTTTAAGGGTGTGTTTATATTCATGGGGACATTGGTTTGTTATTTTGTACTGTCATTGTCTGGTCAGGATAATGTAAAATGTATTGGAGTGTGTTCTCTCCTCTTCCATTTTCTGAAGAAATGGTGTAAAAGTGGTATTCTTAAACTGTTTGAAAGAATTCTCCAGTGAAACTAACTGGGTTTGAAGATTTTTTTTTTTTTTTTCCTGGAAGATTTTCAATTAGGAATTCAATTTCTTGGATAGATATAGGGCTAATCCATGAATTTCCAATGGAGTGAGTTGTGGGAGTTTATATTTTAAATTAGTTCATTGCATTTAAGTCATATTTTTTTTGCATAGAGTTCATAACTTTCCTGTATAATCCTTTTTAGTCTCTATGATAAATAATAGTTCTTAATGATGGTTTGTTACCAATATTAGCACATTTGGTACACTGATACATATCAATACACTGGTGTATTTGTGTCTCCTGTAAGTTTTGCTAGATATATCAGCTTCATTGATATTTCAAAAGAAATTCCTTTTAGATAGCATATAGTTGGGTTAATTTTTTTTTAATTTAACATGCTGAGGATTGAACCCAGTGCCTCTCATATGCTTGTGTGCCTGGTGAGTGCTCTACCATTGAGCCACATCCCCAGCCCCATTGGTCATGTTTTTAATTCATGCTACCAATATTTTTTCTTCAATGTCTTTGGACTATTTTTATTGAATCTTAATATGGTTAGGTCACAGCTTACATTTACCAATTTATTTTCCTTTTTTCTTGCCTTCCTATTGGACTACTTTTTAGAATTCCAGATTTTTTTATCTATAGCATTTTTGAGTATATAGTTATATAGTTCTTTGAGTGGTTGCTCTACATATCTCAAATCCATAACATCAGTTGGTGTTCTCATTTTATCAGTTCTAATGAAGTAGATAAAACTTACTTCCCTGTATGTAACTTTATCCTTTTTCCTTCAGAATACAAGTGTTTTAAATACTTCTACACACATTTATAGCCACATCAGATAGTGTCACATTGTTTAACTGTCAAACATAAGTCAAAAGACTTGAGAAGGCATGTTTCCTGTACACGCCCATATTTTAGTTCACTGTGTTCCTTTTCCTGTTGTTCCAAGGTTTTTAAATTTTTTTTTTGTAGTTGTAGATGGACATCATGCTTTTTTTTTTTTTAATGTGGTGCTAAGTATCAAACTCAGTGCTTCACACACGGTAGGCAAGTGCTCTACCACTGAGCTACGGCCCCAGCCCCCAAGATTTCTTACTAATCATTAACTTTCTGTTTAGAGAACTTTAAAAAGAAAAACACCCTTTTATGGTAGGTCTCTTGATAACAAATTATCTTAGTTTTCATTTATTTAACAATATGTTGACTTCCCCTTCATTCTTAGAACTTACTATCTCTGGATATGGGATTGTGTTTGACAATGTTTATCTCTCATTGAAAATGTGCTGTGCCACTTCCTCCTGTTCTTGGTTTCTGATGAGAAATTTACTTTCATTCAAAATGCTTCTACCTATAAATAGTCAAAGCTAACTTGCTGCTTCAAGACTGTTTTCTTTGTTCTTCGTTTTCAGATATTTGCCTATGATGTGTGTTAGTATGAAGTTTTGATTTCATCTTATTGAGGGTTTGGTTTGCTTCTTGAACATATAGGCTTATGTTTTTGTCAGTTTGAGATTTTTATCTGTTATCTTTGAGTAGTTTTTAGTCTTTCAGGACTTCAATTACTAGAACGTAGATTTTTCCACTGGCTCTTGTACATTTTTAAAGTATTTCTGCTGTTCAGATCGGGCAATTTCTATTCTATCTTCCAGTTCACTAATGTTTCCTATTCCTTTATTCTACCTGCTGAGATTTTTATTTCAATTATCGTATTTTTTTTTCTGTTTTAGGTTCTAAATTTTTTATTCACCTTATATCTAATTTTTTTTTTTTGAGGAAAAGGAAAAAAGGTTTATCCTTTTGCTTAGTAAAGGAGAAACAGGGGACTCTTGTCCCAGAAGCTGTGCTTCTGCCAAACAGGGAAAATGGAAGGCTTTCAAAGAAGTTACCCAAAGGCTACATTCTAGATGTACCCTCAGAAGGGGTCCCAGTGCACTCTGATGGTATGTCAAAATTCACTTGTTAATTTGGGAGATAGTCACTTCCTAGTTTTTCTGGTGATAATCTTGCCTATGGAAAATGCATAAGATTACTCAAAGTAATCTTGTTCCTTGTCCCCAGGTTAGGGTCTGGGATAGGCAGAAGTAGTAAAACAAAAACAAAACAAAAATACCCCGAAGTCCTTTTTAAAGTAAGAAGTAAGGGCTATATTCAAAAGGTAAGGTGGACCACTGTTACATTTTCCCCACTGTGAATTTATACATTCCATTTCTATGGAAAGGGGGCAACATCTCCAAGCTGCTTCCTGCTGAGAGAGGGTGAAGTTGTGGGGAAGTGACTCCAAGTCCTTGTTTTTGGTCAGGTGGGGCATGGACAGTTAAGGGTATTCAACATCAGGGCAGTCCAGAGGTCCGTGGTAGCAGCTGGCAGGTGACTGAATATGGTAAACGTAGGGCAAAGGTCACGCTAGCTAGGACAACAATAAACTAGATAGCAAAGCATTTCTTTTTTGTAAACAGTTAATATGAAAGCTATTAATATTTCAGCTAGTCTCTGAAATGCAGGACAAACTTGTGTCTCTAGATTACTTTTTTGATAGTTAAATATTAGGCATTCCCACACAAGAACCCTTCACAGTCTCTATGACCTATCCTGTCAGATGGCTCCACTGGTAGAAGAAAGCTAAAGGAACCAAGAGGCTTCGCACATGTTCTCAAGAGTGATTTCTGAGAAATCTCAGCTGACATTTTTTTAAGAGATCAGAAATTTTTATTTTTAGACCTTTATTTACTTATATGCAGTGCTGAGAAGCAAACCTAGTGCCTCACACATGCTAGGTAAGCACTCTGCCACTAAGCCACAACCCCCAGCCCTCAGCTGACTCTTAATAGTAGATGGGAACAAGGTTGGTTTTGACCAACTTGGTTTATTATTTTTTGGTACTTTCTAGCTCTTTGCTGATACTTTTTTTTTTGATCCACTCATCTTAAGAATGTTCCTAATTGCTCAATGAAACATTTATCATGTCTGCTTTAAAATCTGTCATCTTGTATTGTCATCTCTCTAAGTTCAGTTTGAGATCTTTCTTCTTAGTAAGAGGAATGATTTTTTTTTTCAGTTGAAATGTGAGCATTTGAGATATGTTATGAAGCTCTAGATTTTATTTAAATACTTTACTTCAAATTACTTCCATTCCTAACCTGGCAGGGCAAGTAGAACATTGCTTCATGATTGCCCCATAGGGCTAGAAGTCTAGGTTCTTCACTCAGTTTACTGACACTCAAGGGTATAGTCTTTTTTACTGTTAGGTAGAGATGAAGTTCTGGGCCCCACTAGATCTACACTGATAACTCCTTGCAAAGTAGGGGTTAGAGTGTACCTTTTTACTGTTCTCCATGTGTCTTTCACTGACATCACCCTGGTGGTGATGTGGAGAATGCCTCACTTATTGCTCATAATGTGCTGAATTACCACATTATGGGCATGGCAGTACTGGCTTTGGATTCAGCCTTCAGCAAGGGGTTTGGGTACTTCTTACAGTTAGCAAGGGTAGAAGGCTAGGCTCTGAAATCATGTAATCCTTATTCAAATGTGTACTATGTGTCAGTCATGGTTCTAAGATATTCCTATATATAAAACCATTCAATTCTTACAATAACCCCATGAAGTAGTCATGCTTATTTTACCATAGAGATTAAGTAACTTGCCCAAGGTTTAAACACACACTCACACACTTACTTCTGTAAGGAAATACTAAACTATATACAAATACACTGACCAGAAAGTCAATAGGGTTTCTCTTAGGACTGGCAGTCAGGAGCTCTGGGAAAAGGAACAATGCAAACAATATAGCTTGAAAAAGTCTGTCCCTCTCATTAAATAGCCCCTTGCTGGGCTTGTTACTTGGGGTAGAGCACTTACCTAGAAAGTGCAAGACCTTGTGTTCAATTTGTAATGCCACCAAAACGAACTCAGTTGTGCAAAAATGACCCCCTTATGTTTAGTGCATCTGGTACACTAAACATTCAAAGGCAAAAAGTAAATTTTACACAAGGTTTGCCTTGAAGGCTCCTTTTCTCCACTTATCTTGAATTGATGTATCACTGAACTAAAAATGGAAATTTACCTCAGACTGCCTTCCAGCTTGAGTTGAGAAGTTTCCCATATATTTCAAGGTTGCATAAGGAGAGGTAAAAGAAACTCATGATACCTCTGATAGAGTGCTTATCACACTCATCATTAAAAACCAAACAACCTGCTAACCAACACATGCCTGCTCACATATGCATGGAATCTGAGCCTCCAAAAAGATTTGGCAACACAAAAAACCATAGCACCTAAGAACCAAAGAACACTTTTCAAACAAATGCACCATAGGAAACGTGGAACATGTAGAATGCATCCACATGGTTTACTCAGACATTCAAGGAATCATGATCCTTTTTAAAACAAATGAAAAATGAGATGAAAAGGCACATTGACTAAGACAAGCAGAAGTAAACAGCTGGAAAAACTATGCTGAAAGATGTAGAGAAAGACTAGCATAAAAACTGCAAATATCAGAAATAAGACCATAGTTGAAGTTGTGAAGAACATGGTTGTTCCCTATTTTATCAGTGATAAAATTCAGCCCAAGTCTTCCAGAAGAAAGAAAAATGAATGAAAATAAGGACAAGGATAAGTTTACAGTTAAAAATAAAAATGCGACAGACTTAACTATAATAGAGGAAAAACTTTTGAGATGAGAACCTGTTCTAGTCCTGCAGCATGGCAGGGCTGATTATATACTAAGAAAAATCTCAGTGCATAGAATGAGTGATAAAAATCTAAGCAGGAACAAAGAAGTATAATTATAAACACCAAAAAATGAAGACAAAATAAAAATTATTGACAACTACTAAAAGAAAATCACCCTGACCATAGAAATTCTCTTCTTTAATGTTCAAAAGAAAATGATATATAGAGAAATATCTTTTCCTTTCAGGTAAAATACTTGTTAAAAGAATTCTGCATTCTTCACACTATAATTTATGTGTAATGGTTCCTATGGACATCCTTAGATATTCAGATGCTCGGAAAATATACTACCCATACTATTTTAAGCTATGAATCACACATGGGAAAGTCACAGCAGGAACGATATGGTTGATAGCACTGAAAACATTTAAATATTAATTAGTCCAAAAATGTCATAAACATGGTTGGTAAGTAGAATATATCTACTATATCAAGATCCATAAGTGGATCTTGAAGAGAAGATAAAGTGTAATTTGGCAATGATACCTGAGTCTTAAATTTCAGTATATCAAACTTTTCAAGAAGCATGAAGAGGAGAAATGGAAAAAAATATTATAATAGCCTAATTTTCTGTTATGTATGGGGTAGTCAAAAGTATTTTACTATTGATAATGAAAATTAGAACAATGTACGTTCACATGCTTTAAAGTAATGGTGTGTTACTAATATAAACTGGCCTGTTTTTCTTAATCACTAAAAAATTTTATATAGAAATTATAGAAAACAAGTGAAGTAGAATATAAGCTCCAATTACTTAAAAATCATAAAATAAGATTGAAGTGAAATCATGTGTGTGAATATAAACAGGTCAAATTCATTTCTGTGAGGAAATTATATTTCGTGAGGGAAAACAAAACCCATCCATGTGTAGTATATAAGAGATGCATTTAAGATACAGTGACTCCAACAGGCTACTATTAAAAGCATGGAAAATTATTCTTCAGGAAAATGTATTCTAACCCCCCAGTGCTTAAAATGTTAGTACACCAAGCAGAATTCAGGGGAAACATTAAATAAGACAGTCTGTTGTTTAACACTGGTGAAAGCATAATCCAAAAACAAGATAGTTTTTAAAATTATGAGAAAACTATCACCAACATATTAAAATTGGTATAGTTATAAATGTAACTGGAATTAGCTTACAATGAATTAAGAATTTTGATATATTAGAAGGTTTAGTAGGTAATTAAGAATATGGAGGAACTGAACAAAATATTTAAGACTCATTTTACATAATTTAAACTATTAAAAATGAGACTCTATGCTTGCTTGCAAAGTTTGCAAAAGTTGATTATATATTTATCAGCAGGACATGTAAAGAGTACGAAAAGGAAAAATATGTAATTTTTAATGACTCAGCAATATAAACCAGAACTGAATAATTTCCAAACACAGAAATTTAAAGATACTTTCATTCATAAAGTAGAAATTAAAAAACTTTTACAATTGATTTGCTTAGAAATAAAGTAAATAATACTTATAAATCTTAGACAATGATTGAAAATGCATTTAGAACTAATACCAGGACATTACTACAGTAGAAAAAATGAAAATTTAGTAGAAATAATAGACAAAATTATATTGCACATATCTATAAATATATACTGAGGAAGGAATTAATAAACATACAAGCAGAGATACCAAATCAAAGATACCTCAAGTAAATTCAGTAGTTAAGAAAATAGTTTACCATGATCAAGTAAGATGTTTTTGGGGGGGTGGAAGCTACCAGGGATTGAACTTGGGGTTACTCGGCCACTGAGCCACATCCCCAGCCCTATTTTTATTTTATTTGGAGACAGAGTCTCACT
This sequence comes from Geosciurus inauris, assembly GCA_004024805.1. Taxonomy (NCBI): domain Eukaryota; kingdom Metazoa; phylum Chordata; class Mammalia; order Rodentia; family Sciuridae; genus Geosciurus; species Geosciurus inauris. The sequence continues at coordinate 21,694 of PVHX01004684.1, forward strand.
GAGTTGTTTACTGCCTCGCTTTTGCTGAAGCTGTCTTTGAACTCATAATTCTCCTGCCTCAGCCTCCTGAGCCACTGGGATTATAAATGTGCGTCACCATACCTGGCAAGTAAAGTTTATCTTAAAGGCATAAAAGCATTCTAATATTAGGAATAGTAGAGCAATATTGTCAGTAGTTCAAAGAAAATGTACACAACTATCATGTTAGATGATAAATTTACTTGATAAAAGCCATTATTGCTTTTATTAGATATTGAATTTAATAAAACATTAAATATTCTTAAATATTAAGCATTTTGTGAAGTAGAGGTAGACATTTCTTTAAAAATCTTATTTTTATTCAATAGCAAAATTACACTTTATGTTGAAATGTCACAGCTGTTACTTTAAAACTGGGGAAAACAATGCCCGTCATCACCCATATCATGCAAAAATATTCTAGATATTCTGATAAATCTGAAAAGATAGCAAAATACACTGGTAATGTATGATTGTAGATGATATATATGACCCACGTAAATAATTGTAAAAAATATTGAAAACACTAATGTACTTAAAAGGAAATTTAGAATTAACAAATTCAGTATAAGTATTGATTAGAAATACAAATACCACACATATAGATCAGCTGATTCCAGTGAATAAATAAAAAGTAGTTTAGAGGGAAAAATAAACCTCATTTCACATCAGCAACACAAATATAAAACATTGAGCAAAAACCAAAACAAATATTTGTCTTTTCTGAAGAAAATGAAATACAGGCATATAGAAGACTTAAAAATAAAAGGATACTTTAAAATGAAAATATTGTAAAAGTATCAATTACAAATCATTTGTAAATTCAATGTGATGTCAGAATTGTATGTATATATACAATATTGTATATATGAGGTGATTATATTGAGGTGAACATATTGTATCTATGATGGGATTATAAGTGTCATATATAGAATAATCAAATTTTAGAAATGAGAGGATTGCTTTTGTTGAAAATTGAAAATATTATAAAGATACACTTGATTTAACAGTGTAATGTGTGGTTCAAGAGTAGACAGACCAAACTTCAGAAAATATTTGTAGCATATGTATGATAGGATTCAGAGCTTAAAGAATTTCTATAAATTAGTAGAAAATGAGTATTTTTACAGAAAAATGAGCAAACATTGACAAACATAAAATGAAACTCAAGTGAGAACTAAATGTTCAATATAGCAATCAGGGAGCTATAAGTCATGCCATTTCATTTTGACAAATTGGCAATTAAAACATTATTTTTGGTAGGACATAATTACATATGAACATTGGTTAAGTTTGGGGTTGTTGGGCAAAATATATTAAAAAACTAAAAATTATCTTGGTCCTCAACTAGTAATTCTGCTGGAAATTTACCTAAAAGGAATGTTTAAATGTGAACTCTCTAACACAATTTTAAGATGAATTAAAAATTTGAAAGTCAAAAAATTAGTAATGCAATTACTATGATTTAATATAAATTGGGAGAATTTTGCAATTGAATTTCTAAAAGCATTTTGGAAGAATAATTTTATGACAGGGTACTACATAGTCATCAAAAGTCATACTTTCAGAATAATTAAACTGTTAAAACTTTTTTTTTTTTTTACAAAAAATGGATACAACAAATATTCTTAAACAGCCCTGCTCCAAGAAGACAATCTAGAAATCGTAGAATTGTCAGATAATGATTATCAATTGCCATTCAAGTTAATGATTTTTCTGTTGCATATAAGTTAGTCAATACTATTTTAAAGATTGTGTTAAATTGGTGCAGTACATGCTAAAAGTGTTCAATAATGACATTTAAAGTTTGACAGAATGTATTGTTTACTTGTTTTCATTATGCTTTTACCTTTCTAATATTTCTATAATATTTTTCTTGTCGGAAGTAATGTTACTTATAAAATCTGAATGAAGACAAGACAAAAATTAATAGTTGTTTAACTTGATCATGTGGTTACTGTTCATCAGGCATAATTCTAGGAGATTTCACACATGTTCTCATTTAATTCTCAAAGCAAATTTGTTTCCTAACAATTGTTATTGCACAAATTTAGGGGTGAGAAAATCCAAGGTTTAGAAAATCAACTTGCCCCACGTGACATTAATCACATGCTGAAACTGGAGGTCCAAACCCCATGCATAACTTCTTGCATGGTGGCAAATGTCTTCCCATCCAGGGCTATCTATTTTTAGAAAGACTGAAGCAATTTTCTTCAGATGACCACTTAATGTGGATAACACAAAGAGATCTTGATCTTCAGTTACAATAAATCATCATTAATTTAGATAAAGCCAACAGATCCTTGCAAATAACAAAACAATCGTTGAATCTTTTTTTTCAGGAAGCTATATTAGCTATTATGATCTAGGTTAATGATTTTTCATGTAATTTCCTTAAGCAACTTGTTTTTGTTGCATGAGGAATGGATTTATCAATCGCATGTAACTAAAATATTTCTCATATGCTTACAATTGTTTTTTTTTCTCTAAGGATTTGTTAATCTCATAATTTGAAGAATTTTCAATACCTTATAAAGAAAGGGTATGGTAAACTTTTAATCTCAGTCTAGACCTTATATACAGTTCCAAATAGTTTAAATTATTTAAGAATATATTTATAATATCTAACCTAAGATATAGTTTTATCTTACATGTTCTATTTGCTAATTATATTCATTATGTTATATACCCAGTGCACAGAATCTTTTTTTTTTTTCTGAAATCAGGAGCTGGTTTTAATTTCAGTGCTTCTCCTGTATTCTATTCTTTGTGTAGGGATTGTTCATTAACAATTTCAGAACTGAGTGGGTTAAGTTGTGAAATCCCTGAGAAGAGGATCTTTGCATCTTATTCATCTTTCTTACTGTACCTAACAATTGCTTGACATCTAGTAGTTTTCCAATTGTTTTTGCTAAGTTGTATTGAATCAACTGATTGTAAAACTTGTCAGTTTGTTTTTATCTCTATCTTATCCCTCACTGTAATGAGCCTGAAGAGAAAATATTTCAAAACATTGTTTATAAACCGATACTTTAAAGACAAATTTAAAATTAGTATAGAAATGTCATGTAGGTATCAAGCATCTTAGTCTGTTTTCTTTTGCTATAACAAAATACCTGAGCCTTGGTAATTGATAAGGAATTGAGGATTATTTGCTCACAGTTCTGGAGGCTAACAAATATAAGAGCATGGTGTCAGCACCTGCCTGGAGACTGTTGAGGTCCTTCTTGCTGCATCATAACATGGTAGAAGGTATCATATGGTAAGACACAGCTAGTGTATCAGAGTCCACTTTTATGACAAAGACACTCTTCTGATACTCCATTAATTCATAAATGGATCAATCTATTCTTGGGGATGGTTCCAGAACCTAATCTCCCAAAAATCCATCTCCAAATACCATTAACATATGACTTTGGGGATTAAATTTCCAACACATGAATGGGGAGGCATTTAAATCATAGCACCATTTTATTCTTCATGTTCTTGTTTAGAAATTATAAGGAAATGGGAACATAATTAAACTTTAAGTTATCACAATTTTTATAATACTGATAGTGGTTTTGTTATTGCTATATTTTAATCTGGGTTATTCAGAAGATGGAGAGAGCTTGTTCTATTTAAAAAACCTTACCATTGCAAAGCACTCATAAGGATTAGAATATTTCATCTTTCAAAAGATTGTAGATGTTTTGATCTAATTCATGGATGTTCATTTATTTAAACATTGGAAGAAATTTTCTAAGAGATCATTGTGATTATAGGCTTCAGAATAAATTCAATTTAAGTTCGAACGTATTTCTCTTTGCTTTAGGGATATGTTTATGTAAACATTGCTTTGTAAAAAAATTGGCAGTGATGTGTTTATAATGAAAATAATTCATTATAGTTATTGAAATCATATCTTCTGTAATGGTGACATCCTTAGGGAGGGGATGGAAGATAGTGCTCATTAGATACTTTTCTTCATTTGTGAGCCAGACAGTATATTAGTTTTATCCAATTGCCATCTGCCATCCATTTTGTATACAGTATGCCTAAAGAGCTCACTCCATATAAGGGTCTAGAAGATAAAGGTAGACCATATTGTATTTATATTTGTAAATACTGTATGCATTAAATTACAAATATTTATGTGCCATTAAGGTCTGGTTAAAGGAAATACAGAGTTAAAACAGACATGCCTCTCATGCTCAAAGCTGGGGGTTGAGGATGAGACTTGGCTAGAAGTGTGCTTCATTTGTGTGTATAGTTGCTTTTGTCATAACTATGTGAATGTGTCACTTTGATTTCATTTTCCATTAATTTGCTCAGTATGCCTTGCAAAGTGATAGTAACGGATTTCTATATAATTGATTTCTGATTGCATTGTTGAAATACACATAGGACATATTCAATTATGCAATAGATACATTGAGGAAACACCTTTAATCAGTTTTAAACATTTAAAGAATTAAAAATTTCATGCAAAATTATGTAATGATAGCAGACAAATAGCTAGAACAAAAGATTTTGTCAACACAGTGGCGCACATCAGTTTTGAAATGAGAAGAAAAATTGTTTGATTCTTTGCAGTTGCATCCTTTCAATCATAGCCAGAAATATTAGTTTCCAACATGAAATATGTGGTACAAAATATACTTCAAGGAAAAATGTTCTTTAGAAATGATGAGGGTAAAAAATGATCCCTAGTCTAAAACATTAAAAGATGTATATTTAAAGTCTATGTAAACTCAAGAAAACTTGTATTCTGTTTGAAACTGAAAACTTTAGTTTGAGATTTTGAAAATAGAAACATTAATTGATGCATTAGTGTGAATTTCTAGAGAAGCAGGGGTAAGATAATTTTAATAGACCTACAACTGAGTGGATGTTGCAGTGCTGTTATAGTATGACAAAGGTCTTTGCGTGTGTGCACACATGCGTGTGAGTGTGCATGTGTATAGGCAACATGGCGCTTGAAAAAATGAGAGGAAATGAGCCAGAAACTTCTCACATTTTGCTGGCATCTGTAGAGTGTCGCCATCTGAGAACCATATGACTACTGGCAGATTGGCATGTCAGCTCAGGCATGGAAAAGTTGACCGCGCTGAGCTAGGGGTTTATCAGTTTATAACAAGAATATTGATACAATTTTAACTGCACTCTTTTTGTGCAAGGACATTTTACACTTTCCCAATGCCTCAAATCCTAATCCCATCCCTTTGAAACCATCTCCAAACAGAAATAGTGCATATATATAAATTTTCCATGAAACTTATCTATGTATGTTATATTGAACCAACCAATTGCAAAACTTTTATCAGTTTCTTTCTTTATATCTATGCCTTGCTCTAAACAGTCTACCTATAAATTTCATTAAAAATGAACTGCTAAATATGGGGGCAAAGGTGGCAATGTTTTCTGTGGTTAAACTGGCTTTTTTCCCTCTTGTGCCAGTAAGTGCTGACCTCTATGGTCTTCTGTGAGCCAAAGACAAGGTTTCAGATTCTCTTTAACATACTCAGTAAGATAGCGCTAGGAAGTGTGACCATAAACCTTCTTTCTAAATTGGGCAAAGGAGGCATATCTTGGCGTGATTTGTACTTTCCACAAATGGAAGCTATTGGTGAACTAAGTCTTCAGTAGCTTTAGGCAGGAAGATGGTCTTAATTGCTATCTTTGAGGTCAAAGAATAAAGGGTGTGAAAGAAACAGTTTCTGTCTACACTGTTCAAAAGGAAATTGCCTTCTTTTGGAAAAGTTTTTACTGGTCTGCTTTTTAATGAGTGACTTTTTTGAGATAGAATATTCTGTTTAATTTTCAGAGCCAAGGACAAGAGAACAGAGAACATAAATTCATTTTTATGACATCTACTAAAATCATGATGTTTCAAATTAATATAAACTAAAAGAGGAGGTGACAAAATTCCAGTCTAGTCCTCGGCCAACCTGGCAGCTGGGCAGGTCTGGCATGGTCTTGAAGAGCACATGGCCTCCTTAGGCCACCCTTCAGCAAAGGGATGGCATACAGTTTTATGTGCTGGGTCTCATATCAGTATATCCATTTAGTATCTCTGCTTTGCATTCTTTATATTTTTTTGTTAAGCATTGTGGGTGCTTAACAACTAAGCCATATACCCGGCCCCTTGTTTTGTTTTGGTTTGGTTTTTTGAGACAGGATTTCACTAACTTGCTTAGGGCCTCCCTAAGTTGCTGAGTCTGATCTAGAACGTTTGATCTTCCTGCTTCAACCTCCCAAGTCACTGGGATTACAGGCATCCACCACCATGCTCAGCTCTGCCTTTCATTCTTGAAGTGCTCTCTCAAACCCAATCACCAATAAAATCTAGAAATGAAGTTAATACTTTGAGGGCAGTCTGTAAACAATGGAGTAATAGGAGTAGGTGGAGAAATTGCAAGGTACCTTCTCCGCAGCTCCTCAGAGGCATCCTGGGGGTATTGAACTCCAGTTGCCCTGAGCAGTAATTGATTCTTTAGTTACTTTTACAGTCTTATGTTAGTCCATTTTCATAACTATTGTGAAGCAAGCTAACTGTATAAAGAAAAGAGGTTCATTTAGAACACAGTTGCAGGAGTTCAAAGGCATAGTGCTGAAATTAACTTGGCTCTGGTGAAGACCTTGTGATAAGTGGCATCACAACAACTGGAGCACATGAGGTAGGAAGAGAGGATATCTCTAAGGTAGAAGTTATGGGGTTGAGCTCACTAACTCTCATGGGAGCTTAGGGTTCCATGACAGCTCTGCGATGACCTAAGGACTTCCCACCAGACTCATCTCTAAAAGGCCTCACCATCTCCCATCCTACCACACAGAACCAAGCTCCCAATACATTAACCTTTGGGGACACATTGAAGCTATAACCAGATCATAGCATTGCTTTTGCAATTCCCTGTCTCACTGTCCTCACTGCCTCACTCCCACATCATAAGATTCAATGAACTACTCATATTCAAGGTTTCATCTCAAACTCTGCTATTGGAAGAACCCAAACTAAGACAGGGAATGCATCCATCCTTTCACAGTCCCTTCGGGAGCATCCCTCACCAAATGTGACTTGCGTACTATGACCAATGTGATCTTTATCTCCAGATCCTATTTTTAGTCATCTCCCAATTCTGGACTTAATCCAATTCTTTCACACATTATTGAACCTTCTCTATCTTGATTTTAATTCCCTTAGGGATTCTGAATTCTTCTGGACAAAAGGTTTTTCAAACATGTGCTCAAATGGCATTGATGAGCTATATGATTTATGCCATTTGATATATCACACTGATATTTTAGCAAAGCCTTAACTCAAAGCTGTGAGTCCACTGGTAGAAATTTGGGTTCCCTCCAACTCCTGTCAAAGAGGCTGACACCAATGTTGCTGACATGGAGAACTTACCCTGCCAGCTCCCTTCTGCAAGGAACAAACCCCTAAATGTACAAGTCAAATGGGAAATTGGAGAGCATAATGTAATCCATGATTCAAGTATCATTATGTGAGTTATGTTTATTCAAGAAAATCTTGTTTATTGTTAGGTACAGCACCTGACACAGGAAAATATGAAAAAATGAAATTAGTTGAGGGATGTTTCTATGTACTATAAAAAATGTCCATGCTTTACAAACATTGTCTGTTTTATGGCATTCTTTACAAATATACAATATCTTATAATGCTACAACTGAATGCTTCTTGAGGTGTGGGGACCATTTGTTAGTATTTTTTCTCTCACCTAATCCCTTACTTGGATCAGTCATTGAGCAAACATTGTAAAAATGAACATGAACTTGTTATTTACATAGCATCCATTACTTAGCAAATTGTTTAGGATTGGATGAGTGGTTCAAAGTGGAATTTAAAATAGTATTAGATAGTATTGTTAACCGAAGATAACTTGGAAATAACAAAAACTTTTTCAGAATAGAGCAAACCAGAAGCACTGGCTCAGAAGCCAGACAAACGTGGGTTTCAAACCTGGTTCTGCCAATTAAGAGCTGGATGACAATTTGCCGAACATCACCACACCTCATTTTAGAAGCTGGATAAAAAAGATTTCAGTTTTCTGATAAAAATTAGATCAAACACATGAAACCCTAGCATATGCCTACCCTTACTATTTTTATTATTTTATGTTTAATTTCCCTGACACCACATAACCAGTGAGTAATAGCTCTCTGATTTAAACATCACAAAATATATACATGTGTCAAAACATCTCATAGTACCCCAAAACATATATAATTTTTTTGTTTTATATATCAGTTAAAACTTAAATTAAAAAAAAACTAGCTTAAAGATTTTCAAACTAGTATTGATTATAAAATACTAGGCCAAAATAAACATCTCTGAAATCATAGTGGAAGTTGATGATAAAATAGGTATTTGATACAGTGGTATTTTTCCAAGACACAACTATGGCCTTAAAATATCTTTGATTGATCAAGTCCACTAAGACCCAGAGACTGCCAGGTCAGGTGAATGATAACCTTTATGGTTTTATTTGGGGCCTCAAGTAACCAGTTTGATCTTTTATCTCATAATAGGTCAACTAGATTTGTCTTCCACTAATATGGTACTAGCTTAAACAATGCACTTAGGATGCTTTTTAAAAAAAAGAAGTTATGCTTGGCTTCATTGCTCATATTGCCAGTGCTAGAGGCATTACAGCCCATGGTGATGAGATGACACAGCAACTGTTACGTGGTGGCCACATATACCTTGTCTCATGGATTCCACAAGGCCCAGTACCTGCTAACATCAGAGTTAAACTGTGCATTGCTATGTACTCCCAAATAGGAAAAGGCTAAGCCTTTCTCACTGAGCTAGAATTTAGATTTTTCTGTGTGAATGACGGTTTGCTGCTAGTGTAAAATACATACCTGGAGCAATCAATGTCTTCTCTAACAATAAAAAGTTATTCTGGAAATCTAGAGCCAATTATTTAAAAAGTGTCTCAATGATAGTGGATCTCAACCCAGTTGCATTTATAATCAGATGGGGACATATTTACAATGACTCATGCCTTGTCCCCATTGGGACCCATGAGGCTCAGTCACTTCTGGTCTCATGACAGCTCCCTATGATTTAGTGTGCATTCAGTGCTGAGAACCACCAGTCTAGGAGAGATACCACCTTTCCTCTCACTGCCATTTCAAGGAACAGGAAGCCACAGTTGTGTTTCCTTGAAGTTGTGCCTCAAAGCTGAACTCTGCTGCTCAAAGAACTAAGCTTTGAAACTTCAGTTTACTTTAGCAGATGAGTTTCAGCAATAAGAATCTGAGTCAAGTTGATTTTTCTTTTTTTGTGCAGCGGTAGGTATCGAACCCAAGACCTCATGCAGCTAGGCAAGCACTCTACTGCTGAGTCACATCCCCAGCCTGGTAAGTAGACTTTTAATTAGTTAATTTTATTCATTTTGCAGTACCGGGGATTGAACCCAGGGGTCCTTTATCACTGAGTCTCACCCTTAGCCCTTTTTAAAATTTTGAGACAGGGTCTCACTAAGCAAGTTGCTGAGACTGACCTCAAACTTATGATCCTCCTGCTTCAGCTGCCTGTGTAACTGGGATTACAAGCATGTGCTACTGTGACTGGCTATTTTTGAAAAATAGGTTTGATTTTTCAAAAAAATAAATTTATCTACATTCTGAGTGCTTGACACTGCAAAACCCTGGGAAGCAAAACCTTCCACATGTAACACAAATTTGAACTTAGCTTGTAGAATTGTATGAACCTGAAACTTGGTGGATAAAGTCTCATGCTTTAGCTAAATTTTTTTTTTTCAAAGATGACATCAAGAATAACTATACCAATCCAAAATATCTTTGGATCCTTTTTTGCCCACCCTCTCCCTCTTTCTGGCAAGAAGATGCTCTACTCCCAATCCTTAGTAAACAATGAAGACAGCTGTAAGCTCAGTGCATCCTCATCTGAATTGCACATAATAACTGAGTTTCTCTGTATGTTCATATTTACCCGCTCCATCCTCTGAGTAGTCCCAAGGGCTTTATTTACACTTCCCTTTTGGGAAACTACTCTGTTCATCTTCATAAACCCCAGCAAAACAGACAAATTCTTACTCATTTTATTGATGGTGGTTGGCCTGAATCTATAACAGACAGGCTCTTACAGGCTTAGGTATCAAAAGGATGGGTTTTGTGAGTAAACCCATTCACAATTCAGAAAGATCAAGATACCTCCTTTTGGAAGAAAGATGAAGTCATATTGCAACAAAAATCTGCCTCTAAAAAAACTGTTCCTAAAAATCTGTTCAATATGTATCAAAGAATCAAATTACACCCATCTGGAGAGATGCATGTGTAAAAAATGCATTGAGCAGCAAACCACACCTATAGCATTTCTTGCAGCAAACAAAGAAATACAGGATGTATCAACAGGCAGGGCAGGGCCTCTTTTGATTAAAAAGTACTTACAGGAAGAGGACAAATCAAGCTCTTTTAGCCTTTCTAGTTTTTTCATGAGGGCGGAGGATAGAGGACAGCTGCATGTTCTAAGTAATTTATACCAGGGGGGGGGAAATCATTTTCAGTGGCCTGTGGATGGCTTTGAGTGAGAGCAGATTTCCATGCAGGAATGATCTATGGGCCAGGGATTACACCCCTTTTTGCTCACACAGGACTGATTGCCTGACCCACAGCTGGAGTTAATCCAGATTTCTGTTTAATTAAATGGGAGCCGTCATTCTGTTGCATTACATCAAAACCCAGGAAGGTGACAGGGAGGTGAAATGGCAAATGTAAATTTTAGCCCTTCGTTTCTTGGATAGTGAAGGGATGAAAATTCTAGCTTTGTTTGTGAGAAAAGAATAGAAATATAATTGAGACATCTGTGACTGTTTCAATTTCCCATCAGAATCATCCTTCATAAAAATTTTTTTCTGGGGCAGGGTGTTTGGTAGGATAAACTGGAAAAAAAAAATCAGTGAAGCAATTGTTTCCTTCAAGAAAAATCCACAGAGTGCGTTCCTGCAGAAATGGCATCACAGATAACAACATAATGGGCCCAGGCAAGAGCAAGGTTAGCTAAAAACAATTCTATAAGGGTACTGCTTACATGGCTTGACGATTAGAGGTACCAAAATGTTTGTTGTTCTTGCTGTTCTAGAGCTTAGGTGTTTATTAAAACCAATACTTGATATGTTTACACTGTAATTCCAACAACAAAAGATTTTATTAATGAAATTGCCATTTTAAAGTAAGGACTATTTGTAAGTTATTACAATCAGCTATAACATGATTTATGTATGTTAAATATATCAAACAGAAATGTCTACATTCATGTTAACCTTCATGTCAATTATCTTTCCCCTAAGTGACTAAACCCTTCCCAAGGTATGGCTAAGGATAGACTTTGAGCTGGAGAAGTTTCTCTAAGAAACTTCCCACCTCTTCACTGTTCAAATCGCTATGTATTCTGTACCATTTGTGATGCAGTAGTCACTTCTAGGTAGAAGGTCTTTATTATTAGCTTCAGAAGATTCTGAATCTCTGCCTGCATTTGCTAAAATTTCTGACTCTAAGTACAGAGTCTTCACAAATTAGGAATAGCAGATTGTTGTGATAATTGCAATTTAGTTTGTTTTTCCTTTAATATACTCTGGAAAATGCCTGTGCAATGCATTGTCCTAGCTAGGCATCTCTTGTTTCTACAACACTGCAGCCCTTTTCTTTTTCAATTTGAAAACTGTGATCACTACTTCATCTTAGCAGTGAGTAGAAAATTTTCTTCCTGGTTTTATTGGGAGGAAGAAAATGCAAAAACCAGATTAAATCATTCATGATAAAACTACAGGCAATATAATCTTGAGTATTACCTGTTATGTTTCTTTCATAGTAGTTAATTGTATGAACTTTAAAGACAACAAAATGGATGATTACCAAACTCACAAGTTATGTAATCTTCAGCAAGTCATCCCTTTGAACCTTGATTTATTCAGATGCTTGAGTCCCTTAAATAAAACGATGTAGTAACTCATAACCTACGCACATCCCCTGTACCCTTTAAGTCATCTCTAGGTCAATTATAACACTTAATACAAAGCCTACACATCACTTCATGTGGACTCAGCATAGTTCTTGGCACACAACAAAGTCAAGTTTTGCTCTTTGGAACTTCTGGAAATTTTTTCAAATACTTTCTGCCCTTGTTGAATCCGTGTGTATGGAACTATGTATTGGAGAGTTGACTGTAATTATCTGGAAAGAAGGAATGGACAGCAGGCCTGTAGCTCAGTTCTTACCTCAGAGAAGCTCCAACTGATTCTTACCTGGCCATAATTATACGAATATTTGTATAATTAAATTGAAAACAACAGGAGGGTGTCTTAGGGTCCTCTCACTTTTAAGTTCTTACCTAAAGAGGCTTCTAGGAGGATATACTTGATCTGCATGAATGGATTGTTGTAAAATGACCTATAAATTTTATATTTGAGTCCCAGCTTCACTGGAGAATGGAAACTGGCAACAAACATGGACTCTCCAGGTAGGTGATTGAGGAGATATAAAAATAGGGATATCCTGAAAATTGGCTTCTGTGGGCTTGTACTTCACATATCTTGATAGTCTGGTAATTCAAAGCCAATGTATCTCAATGCAGAAAACAAAAAGCCCCATCCCATAGTTCAGCCACTCCAGATCCTGATGCTGAGTTAGTGATGGGTACTCCTTTCTCAATTGTTCCGCTGATCATTAGCAAGGACCAAGTAAAGCTGAGTAAGACTTGTGCTTAATGTGAGGCTGTTTAGGTCAGTGCATTTCCTCATAGGAATGTTGCAAGGAAGAAACGAGTTAATACATACATAGCTCTCAGAATGGTGCCTAGCATGAATGTGCTGTGCAAGTACCAACAACACTTATTATTTCACCATTTCATAAAACAGTACTGTGTAAGTTACTCTAAATGCTAGATGTGTTAGAGACACAAATTGTCTCTTTGCACAAGTAATTTAAGGAGAAAGGTATGCGGAACAGCCAAAATAACATGAATAAATGCCATAGGAGTTCCCATGTTACTTAAGGTCTGGGTTTGGATTCCTTCAGGAGCCAACCCTGAGACAAAGAGGTGAATGTAAGTAGCTTATTTTGAAACAGCAGTAAGGTAGTGGGAAAGTAAGACAGAGAAAGCAAGAGCATTCAAAATGGGTGTGTTATCAAGCAGATTTTCACTGTGAATAATTGGAACTTGTTCGCACTGGACAACTCTGGAAGCCAGGGTAGAGCATAAGCCACAGAATTATTCAAACCCCAGAATGAGGAGGGTGGTATTCATGCAGTGCTTACCACCAGTCATTGGTTGAGAGCTGCTAGGGATTGAGAAGGAGGAGTTAATTTCTGGTCCTTTGAGCCTTCTCCGGCAGGGCAGCTTGAGCTCAGGGAATGCCCTCAGGCAAAGAGGCTCAGACAGACAGTGGGCAGTCTGCCAGCATACCTACAATGGTGAGTAGAAGGGACATGGACAGGCCATGAACTGAGGCTGCTGTACTCCAGGACTGCTTGGCATTGTATTCCTGAACATGGGAGGAGGAGAATCCCTAATTGAAAAAATTAAGACCTGAATAAAGAAAAAGAATGGAAGTCAGAGCATATATGAAATTTTCCATAATTGTTTCTGGAAACAAAACAATAAAAATTTTACACCAGAGACAACATAAATACTTTAGATGTTCTACACTAATATGATTAGTATTTGCTATAAATTATATGCCCTGTTATTTTACCCTTGTATCTGGTCTCCCATCATAATGCATAAAGCATTTCTGATTGGATATCTCTTGCTTTGCCTATCTACTTCACATTTTAAAGATCCACTTATTTCCTGAGTTTTTTTTTTTCTTAAAATCATGGATATCTGCCCTTATTTTCCACCTCCCTGCCATCTCTGTAAATGCTAGCATCCATGTCTTAGCTTTATATATTCCAGATTTCACTAAAGAGCTGTTGTATCATGAGCTTGCTTTAGTTTCATCTTTATCAATGTAGCACCACCATATTCTTTTTTTATCCCAATACTATTTTAACATTTTTATAATTATGCACAATTGGACTTGTCTTTTAAATGCCTTCAATCAAGGATTAAGTGTCATGAAGGAAAAATGATTGAAGTTGGACAAAGCCTGCCCTTCCCTCATGAAGTGTAATAATATTTGTTGGCAAGATAGCCACTGGGGGGAAAATCACAAAAATATATATATTTGAAAACTCTAACGAGTACTGTGATATCAAAGGCTGTGAAAGCAAGTAACATTGCAATCCAACCCTGCTTGTATGTCTGTCTATGTGTATGAGGGTGTGGAGGTAGCAGAGAGGATCCTTGGAAAACATCCAAACATGACATTTGAACTAAGATCTAAAGGACAAATAGGATTGGATTTTCTCCCAGATAGGAATGTTCCATTTAAGAAAACAAAAATGTGCTTTGTTCCCCAGGGGTACTAGGGAGTTTTAGAGGTACTTGGGAGCAACTGAAAGGCCAGAGTGGCTGGAGGCAGGGCATAGGTAGAAGATAAACTAACTCAAGGGGCAGGCAGGTGCTGGATCATGCTGAGAACTGTGGATTTCTGTCTTCAAAGGCCAATGAGAAGCCATTAACATTTTTTAAATTAAAAGGGTGGTATAACCAGAATTTTGTTTTAAAACGGTGGAAACAAGGAATCTTGTTGGGTAATGTTGCTGCCACCTGAGGGAGGATGGTATCTTAGACTAGCCCGGTTGATGAGGATGGAGTGATGTAGACATATTCAGGAGATAGAAGATGAAGCTCATGGAAATGAAGACAACATTCTCAATGCTATATGTAGAAAAAGGCTTGAATTGTTTCATGCTGTAACATAAATTTTCACTTTTTATTTTTCAAAATAAAAAATGAAAACCCGTGATGCCATATTGGTAAGAAATCTATTATCATGATCTTGGGATTCACCTGGATTACTGAGGGACCTTGGACCTGGCACAGACTAGTCCGCACATTCAAGTGGGGGAGGTTTCACCTTGCCATGGCTACCTTAGCCTCATTGTATCCCAAGGTGTCCCTGGATAAATCTAGTGCTGCTAGTCCTTGCTCCAGGGGGTCCTTTATAGGGAACCACCCCTCTATTTAGTCCCTATTATTCTTAGTTTCAGGAACTTTCAGACATTTGTACTCATTATTTTCCAAAGTCCTACCAATTCAATCATGGTTGGCCTGCATGAATTTAGGCATTTCGTCTTCTAAGGAGCATGTAACCCCTCATCCTCTTGTGAATCCCAGGTAGCTGCCCAGGGATTTGGCTACTTTTCTTTATCAATCCACAAAACACAAAATTTATTCAGTAACTTCCTCTTACAAGAGCTTGAATTCCTTTCAGGAAGGCTCCAGTCATTAAAAATAGATGAAAACATTTAGAGGCTTTTCACTCTTTGAAATAGGAAGGGTGGAGGAATACTCTTAGTACTTTTTGAAGAAGTAGAGCAACCTCTATTTTTCCATCCCAACCCCTCCTCACAAACAGAAGGGGAATTTCCTTGCACTTTCCCAAAGAGATTATTCAAACCATATCTGAATTCTCAGGTCACTGAGAATACAATGGATTGTATGTTCAGATTGTATGTGCTTGTGATTTGTGTATGTGCTTGTTAT
This sequence comes from Geosciurus inauris, assembly GCA_004024805.1. Classification (NCBI taxonomy): domain Eukaryota; kingdom Metazoa; phylum Chordata; class Mammalia; order Rodentia; family Sciuridae; genus Geosciurus; species Geosciurus inauris. Next base: position 37,335 of record PVHX01004684.1, read on the forward strand.
GTATAAAGAAACTGCTCTGGAGTTCAGGGGAAAGAATGGGCCATCCTTATGAAGAATTAAGGGAAAAAGAATACCTTGAAGAGGAACAGAATTTGAGTTTGACCTTGCAGGCTGAATAGGAACTTGACTAGTGCAAAAGGAGAAGAAAAACAGGCAGGCAGATGTAACGAATCATAAAAAGGAATTAGAAATAGCAAATCGTTGAGGCAGGAACACAAGATATTGTGTGTCTGGGATGTAGAATGTCAAAGTGATTCTAGAAAGGTAGGTAGCAACCATATCATGGAGGGCTTAGAATGCCATGTTTAAGAGTACGGGCCCTTTCTCTTAGGCAATGAGGAAATATGGTAAGTTTTCTTCCTATATGTATTCTAATGAGATTTGTATTTCAGAGAGTTGACTCTAGGAAAAATTTGCATGAAAAATTGGAAGAGAACATCACCTGGGTTAAGAAAATCCATTAAAGGCTACTGAACATATCCCAACAAGTCATTTAACATCTCATGTGTTCCAAAAATTATGGTTGGTCCTTAATACATGCAGTAAATTGAGATTAGACCTAAATTCAAATTCCAACTCTTTCACTTAGTAGCCAAATGACCTTACACAAATGTCCTCATCTATAGAATGTCAATAATATACATATCGGGATTATTGTAAAGAGTAGATGTGAATACATCTAAAGCACGGTTATGTAATACTTATTTTTACTTCTTATCCAAATAATATCCCCTGAGGTGAGCAATAGTTACTTTTACTCTACAGATGAGGAAATTGTGTCTTAAAAAGGTTGACTAGTTCACTGTGGTAACAGGGAGTAAGTAAGGAAAGGATAGAGCTGGTATCTGAGTCCTGCTGTTTTTGATTCCTGAGTTCATGTTGTTCTCTTGTTACTAAGAGGGTTCCATGTATGGCAATTGCCTAGGAATAGGTAGAAGCAGGTGAATCTAACAGACATTTTAGAGATAGAATATTTAAGAAGTGAGATGGTTTCTGAAGTCACTCAAATAATGGAAGGGAGAAAGCTTGGCAGTTCAAGAAATCTTGTTGGCAGCCTAATGTATTCTTAAACTCCCGGCTGGTGTAGTTTTGCACACAGACTAGTCTGGGCATGTGCCAAGTACCACATCATCTGTCTCTGATGCAATTTGTTAATCTTGGATTTGCTCAGTGATCAGAAATTACGTGATTATAGGTTATTGTATGTACTTTCAGAAAAAAACAATATGGAATCTATCACTCAACCTATTTGAGATTATGCTAAATATAATCATGAATTTGGTGCTATCAGGCTTGAATAGCATCTCTTTCCAAGTGATCTCAAGAATCTTTCTAACAAGTGATAGAACACCTACAAAGCTTTTGCTCCTTGACTTCATTCAACACAAATATTTGGCAGTTTTAGATCTGGGAAGGTTATGGAGTAGATAATTTTGGAAGAGATAATTTTTTGTATTGCTCTTTAAAAATAACATAACTAATGCCAGTCATGAAGTGTCCAAGATCAGCAGACAGGGACTTATTGGATATTAGCACACTGGCAACTGCCAGTAGAGGTTGCCATAGTAAGTACAGGTCATGAGCAGCCAGATTCTAACTTAATGCCAAGCCTTTGCACATTCCAGGGCTTATCAATGTTTTCAGGTTAAAGGAAATAGATCTTGCTGACAAAATTCACAAAGAAATAAACTAGACTTTATAATTTATGATACCTAAGTGACAGATGATAATCCAAATTAAAATCTCCTGAGTGACTTAGGCATATTCTAGAGATCAAATTATTAATCTAAACATTACTATAGTTCTAGAATTATGAAGCAGACGGTGCATATTGTCTTAAGGTATACATTTCCTGGATGAGTTACTCCTATTTATTCTAAAGGTATTTTACCTCTGCCACACACCATGCTTAAAATATATAGCTTTTGCCCTATCTCAGATGAGTTAGGGCTGGGAAATTGGAGACCAGTTAAAAGGTACTAATGAGAGTAATGCAGATGAGAAATAGCCCAAAATAAGACCCTACTCTGGGAGGAAGAGGAAAAGGAGAAAAGATTTGAATATTTAAGAGGTAGACTCAATAGAATATAGAGATGGATTTATGTGAGGGGTAAGGCAAGAGGAGAAGGCTTATTTATAGATTACTAGCTTTGGACATGTCAGGTTTAGGGATAATTATGAGATATCCACATGGAGGAACCAATAGGTATCTAAGATTTGGTCTAGCGAGGTAGATTTGGAAATAATCATCATGTCCATCTATCTGTGTAAGGATAAGATTTCCCAAGGAGCATGTGTGGAATTGGAGAAGCAGGAGGTAATCTGCAGAACTTTGTGGCACACCAACAGTTAAATGGCAGTGGGAAAAGAGGGGCCTGCAAAAGAGACAAGAAAAGGGTGGCCAGAGAAGATGAGAAAAACCAGGGAGAAATAATGTTGTATAAGACACATTAGAGAGAATTTTCAAAAATGAGTTTTAATAAAGCCAAATACCATGAATAAGAAAGGACTGTGTCTAGGATATGACACTCAGGGATACTTGGTGGGGTTTTTTTATTGAGTGGTGAGGCCAGAAATCAGATTGTAATGTACATAAAGGTGAGGTAAAGAAGTTAAGGCATTAGTTTTAAGCTACTCCTTAAGAAGCATGGCTATGAAAATAGGCAGTTTGAGGTTGCATGATAGGGTTTATAATGTGATAGGGAATGAGAATAACTATTTGCTGATTGGAAAAATACTGGCAGAAGAAAAGAGGTTGACTATATAGAATGAAAAGAAAATGTTAAAACAAGAAATAATCTTCATTTTATTATTTCTCGGAAGAGAGACATATTCTAAATAGTTATTATTTTGCATTGTTATGATTTTCTATTTGACAGATTAATCAAATTCTGGAAAACTTCCATTTGTTTAATGATTATAAGTAGGAGTCTGCCCCCTTGGTACTGTATCTTATTTGCTATACTGTAGGTAGGGAGTAATACTGACAAAAGAGCATCAAGAAAATTTGTCCCAACTTACCTGTTAAGTATTATTTTAGTAGTAACACAGATACAGGACTTACAAGATGGGACCTACAAGTGCTTATTAAGCACCAGTCTCTAAACTACTGTTTATCCATTTGCAAATATATTTTGGATGCTTGATTCTATACTAAGTGCTGGGAATGTGGTGAGCAAAGCATTCCTGGCCTTTATAGGAGCGTGATCTGATGTGGGAGATGGACATTAAGCAAACAACATGTTTGTGGAGCATTTCCCTTAAGAAAGTCATTTTGGCTGATACAGCACTAAAGAATAGGCAGAACTTAATTAACAAAAGTAGATGTGTAAAACCTATTTCTGATAGAATAGTATATGCTAAGGCCCTGGAGTAAGAAGTGTTCGTTAATATTTTACTGTTGTCTTCTCTGTCTCCACCTTATTTTCCTTCATTGCTCACTTTTATTTTATTTTTATTTAAAAAATATTTTTAGGTGTAGATGGACACAATACCTTTATTTGTTTTTATGTGGTGCTGAGGATCGAACCCAGCGCCTCACACGAGCTAGGCGAGTGCTCTACCACTGAGCAACAACCCCAGTCCCTGCCCATTTTCATTTTAAGGATAGGGAAGGAGAGGTGGAAGTTGATATTATAAAAAGCATGGGTTGAATTTTGCCAAAGAGTTTAAAAGTAGTCATCAGTATTATAGACAAAGTGAAAAGCAGGAATTTGCAAATAGAGTGCTGGGTATTTTTAAAAATTTTAACCACACATATAATTCCCATTATAGAGTTCTCCTTTTTCTAATTTAAAAGAGAAATATTTTTAACAAGTTCCCGAGTGCTGCTGCTGGTGGATATTTGTGTGGAGGGACACACCTGGAGAGCCACCAGTCACAGGTAAGAGGGGGCAGGTGCACAGCCAGGAATGGGACTATTGAAAGTGCTCCCTTAAGTCACAGGAATTCTGCTTCTGGTCTTGGTTCCTCTTAGAAGGCTTGCTTTGGATATAGTAAGGATGCTCTCACTTTCCAAGAGAGTGGCAAATATTGCAAAGGTGATTTCAGTCTTAAACTTGATAAGCTAGAAGACAACTAGTGACAAAACAAGTATGCTTAAAAACTCAAAGATGGGGGAAAGCAAGGGGATGGTGAGCTGGTGTTAGAGTTGGTGCAAAGGCCCTTAAATCTCAAACCTAACAATGAAAGGGGAAGAAAACATGACAGGAATAATAGTATCTTTGAAAATCACTTTACGGCCTCCTCTTTTATGGATACCTGTTTTCATACGGATTTTTTCCATTCTAATTTTTCCTTTGAGCCAAACTCCCACCTCCCTTGCTTCTATTTTTTTTTTTCTGTATATAATGAAGGAGGGCAAATATGTTGACCTAAATTTCAATATATCTAAGTTTCTAAGTTCACAGTATGTACACTGGGGGTAAAGTAACATAATAGTCAGGCTTACAGGATCATGATGTTAGACAAGTGGAATAATGAGGAGCCAAAATATATAATTCTAATAAATGGAGTTTTGATGTAGAGTCCTGGGTTGCTCAGTTACTTCTTTAGGAACAAAATATAAAACTCTCAAAGCTGGTGCTGAGGCTGTTAAAGGTAGTTCTTCCTGAATTTCTCCCTTTCCTGCCCAAACTTGGAAGCAATATTTTAGGGGCAGGGAAGGAGGTAAGAAAATGTGACTAATAAATTTAATTTTATAAAATAAAGCCTCAAGGTTATAATTAGAATGTCCTATTTAACTAAGAATGATGCTTCTTTAGTAGGGGCCTTCTGTTTTGTTGAAGTTCTGCATCTTTTTATCCCACCATCAAAAGATGTCTTGTTTGACATTTTCTTCATATATTCAAACCACTCATTTGGTGGAAAAAATAGCATTGTGAAAATGTTTGTCACTTCATTGGAAGCAAAGTGTTTTGTGCACACCAAATTAAAGGTTTCATAGAAAGACCTGAAATGAGAAATAATGCCTGTGAGGTTCAGAATGTGAAAGCATTGGCCAGGAAAATCAGGTGCGACTCTGTGTTGAGTAAAGTCCTTTGATGCATAGTGGGAGCTCAGATAATGGACAATAACAAATGATGCTAATTTACAAGTTCAAGGTAATTCTATGGCATACCCAAAGCTGCTAAACGACACAGGTATTGAGGAATAAATTTAGAAATCAAAATGTAAGTTAATGTATTTCTTTTGGGTCTGTTCTGGTTTGTAGACTCTGGCTAAGATATTTTCTCTCAAGGTTGTCTTGAGCATTTGGCTCATACAGATTGTAAAGAGTTGAGAAAACACGATCTTAATTACTTTGTAGCTGCTTTAAATGATTAAGTCCTAACCTTTTTTATTTCTACAAAAAGACAAATTTGAGTACATGTTATAAAGAGACTGCTAGTCTTCTTGCTAATCTGTTAATCCATATGTATTCAAGTGAAGACATTAACATACATTAAATATTTGTTACCATCATAGCTTGACACTAAATGATCTTACCATAGATGGCTGTGACAACAAACTGGTCATCCATCTATGGCATTGCTCAAAAGGTTATATTTACCTCATGGAAGCAATGTGCCTGCTTAGAAGGGTCAGAAAAGGTCACTCCAAGAAGCAGAGCTGGAGGTGAAAGGGCACAACTCACCTGGGCAGAGCCAGGCACTTCGTCATTTTAATAGCACACTAATTCCAAAAAGTTTTAGCACTTATGGCCTTGAAGCTTAATTACTCTCATTTATCTTCCTAATAAATGATGCCAGAGCTTACACATGCAACCAATTTACTCATGGTAAGTCAATAAATGAGTGTGGAGGTCTAGCTATAATGGAACATCCTATCTGTGCATATCTTGGATTGCCTTGATGACAACCCAACTCAGAAGTCACCATACGTGTTGATGACAATTGCCCTTTAGGCTGACTTCTCAATAGAATTATAAAAAAATGTATTTTTTCACATGTAATTCCAATTCTTAAATAAACATATACAAAGATGAATTAAATGAATGCGTGAAATAATTCTATAAAGGAGAAGCACATAGGAGAGATTGGGTTTTACCATTTTCACTGATGCTTAATAGAGACAAATACAAAAATTGAAAAGAACTAGCAATGAGTAGAGATGCTAAATTAAAGATTGAGTAGATGAAATTTTAGGGTTTATGTGGATCAATGACCTACTCAAGTCAAAGGAACAAAGTTTAAGAGACAAGATTCACTCTTCTTGGAAATGCCTGGAGCTATGGAATATAAAAATACTCACTTTGTAAATTAATGTGATACTCAACTTCTAAAAAAAAAAAAAAAAAACCCTACCAATTCATTAAAATGGTAGTGGAGTATCAAAACAAAAGTAAACCCACACTGCAGACATCATCTGCACAGATACTCAAGTTTTTCCTCTTAATCATGTTTCTATTTTCAGTCTCCAGAGGAAAGACACACAGTTACATATGGTGAACATTAGTTTGAAGTGGTCTGTTAGCTTTTGTTAAGTCCTCTCATTAAATTTCTTGGATGGATTCCTATCCAGATTATCCTACCAAATCTAAAGTTTGTTCAGGTGTTGATTGAGGAATTTTGAAAGCAAGTAAATAGCCTCATGAGCTGGCACTAAAACACAAGAACCAACTAGAAGCCTTGTGTGTTCTAGGTGAGGTTAGAGGAGAAATACAGTAATCGGAGGATAAGCAATAAGCAGCGTGAGAAGCTAGAAAACAAAATGAGAAAGATTATCACAGGACCTTGAGAGAACAGTTTGCTAGCATTTTACAGAGCTATGAAAACCTAACTTCCAGCACAAGGCTAGAATATTCTGATGGTGATAAATAAGTTCCATTTATTGAACATTTTTCTCTGGCTTTGCTCCTGGACAGAGTACACACTTAAAGAGTATATTCATTTCATCCTTTAACAACCGTATTAAACACTTATTATCCCCACTTTACAGATAAAAATTGAGGCATAGGAATATAAAACCATTTGTCCAGGCTGAACAGCAGTAAATAGAAGAGCTAGAGCTAGTAAGGAGGAACAAAGTTATTCACTCCAAGGGATGACTCATGAGAGGGGAGGGTTTTCTGTGCAGCATTTGGTGTTGGAAAGCAAGGCAGCACATTTTCTAAAGCTAATAGCTGTGTATACGAGAGGTTTGTCCAAATTGCCAGTTCAATTGCTTAATATTTCCTAAGCGTTTATTCTATACAAGGAGCCCTGTGCTACATATAGAAAATACAAAGATAAATCCTTTGATAGGTCCACTTTTACAAAATTCAAATTCGTTTGGAGCAAATAAAAAGTCACTATAAGGATAACCATAATAGCTACCACTTATTGAGTACCCATAATGAGCAAGGCAACGTGTTTGGTGCTTAAAAACTAGTTTGTCTCTTTACGTAACAATGCTATGTCATGGACATAACAATGCTTTTTTTTTTTTTTTTTTTTTTACAAATAAGGAAATTAGACTTGGATAGATTAAGTAACTTGGTCAGCCTCATATTGTTAGTAAATTATTGACTCTAGGATTTATACATTAGACTACAAATGGATCTTTGGAGTGCATGTTTCCAGTAAGAGTGAAGCTTATCTTGTACACACTAACAATGGTCCTTCTTTGGGAATGCAAGAGTGGGCAACTCTCAAAAGAGAAATGCACCTCAGCGCAAGGGAAATGGGGGTAGTAGGTGATGAATGAGATTTCACACATGCAAAGCAAGAAGCAAATCTGGAAAACCAAATATCAGACAGGCAAAACTGTATGCCATTATCCTTCAGTAACCAAGGAGGATTGCTTCCAGAATACTCTGCAGACACCAAAATCTGTGCATGTTCAAGTCCCTTTATAAAGTGGTGTAATATTTCCATGTAACTCACTGGTCCTCCTACATATTTTAAATCATCTCTAGATTGCTTATAACACTTAATATATTACATAAATAGCTATATTGCTTAGGGAATAATGACAAGTAAAAACAAATCTGTGTTCAATCAGATACAACTTTTTGTGAATATTTTAAATTCACAGTTGGTCAAATCCATAACAATCCTGGGTTGATTATGATTTTGTTCTCATTGGTCTCTTGTTAAAATGGAAACAGAACTGTTTTCTCTGGATAGAGATGTACATACTTAAAATTGAGTGAATACAATTAAAACAGCATACATTCTTTTCCTTTTGATGGGAAGCATTTGAAGTAAAATTTACCAGAAGTTTTGTGTTTGTAGAACAAAAATGTTTATGCAGTCTTCAAAAAGTGCCATGTGTGAAGTTGCATGTTTGGTTCACTCCAAATATTAAACACATTTTTGATCAAGCATACAAGGCAGACTGAATTGTTTTTGCAGTAGAAAAAGTATTATAAAAGTACTATTGTACAAAAGGGTAATAATCAGAGTATGGAACTGAAAATGTACAGAAGCATACAGAGTATATAAATATATAATTCTATGGGTAAACAAAGTATAATATAAACATTAGTTTACATCAATAACATAAAAACACACAAAATAAGCTCCTAGTTATTTTTCTCAGTGTTATGAATTTTACAGTACCTGGAAGCTTTAAAAATATTACTAATGTATCATTTAAATTTTTTCTAAGTGTACTCTATTTTAATTAGCATACATCTGTTTTACATTTTCATTTGAAATTTGCATAAATTGGCCACTGTAACCATTTTAAATTGTACAAAGTAGTGGTATTTAAATATTTGCAGTGCTGTCTATCCATCACCACTGTCTACTTATGGAACATTTCTATTACCCCAGAAAGAAAATCCCTACTTCCAAGATGCCCTTGGCCTTTGGTTCCCTGGCAACTACTAATCTATTTTCTGTCACCAGGCATTTGCCTGTTTTGCTTATTAAATTTACGTGGAATCATACAATGTGCAGACTTTTGTGTGTTTTTCACTTAGTATAATGTTTTCAAAGTTCATCATTGCTATGTTAGGTATCAAAACTTCATTTTTATACAGTTCATTGTATAGATGCACATCATTTTGCTTATTAACTCATCATTTAGTCATTTGAGTTGTTTCCATATTGTCACTATGGTGAATACTGGTTCTATAAACATTGGTGTACAGGTTTTTGTGTAAATGTTTAGTTGACTTGGATATATAGCTATGAGTTGAACTGCTCATAATGTAATTCTGTTTAACATTTTAAGGAAGTGATGCTATGAAACCATTTCCCACCATGGCTACAATACTTCACAGTTGTGCCAGCAATGTCTGAGGGTTTTTCAGTTTTAGAAATTATAGTGAGTGTAAAGTTGTATCTTTTTAAATTTGAATTTCCTTAATGACTAATGATAACTAGCATCTTTTCATTTGCTTATTAGTCACTTATATGTCATCTTTGGAGAAATTGAGACTGTTCAGATTCTTTGATCATTATTTAATTGGGTTCTCTCTTTGTGGCATAGTTGTAATAGTTCTTTATATATTTTGAATACTTCTGTCAGATAAATAATTTGCACATATTTTATTCTGTTTGTCTTTTCATCTTCTTGGTTGTGTTCCTTGCCCAAAATTTTTAATTTTGATGAAATCCATTTTTTTGTTTGTGATTTTATATTTGTTATATTTAAGAAATCATTGCCTAACTCAAGAAAACTAAGATTTACACTTAGGTTTCTTCTCAATTGTTATATAGTTCTAACAATTTGATGTAGGTCCACGATGTATTTGAGGCTTTTTTTTTTTTTTTAAACACTTTTATAGTTTGGATGTGAGGTGTCTCCCAAAAGCTCTCCTGTGAGACAATGCAAGAAGATTTATAAGAGAAGTGATTGGGTTGTGAGAGTCTTTAACTAATCAGTGAATTAATCCTCTGATAGGAATTAACTGAGTGGTAACTGAAGTGGTAGGGTGTGGCTGGAAAAAGTGGTTCACTGGGGGCATGGCTATGTGGTATATATTTTGTATCTGGAGAGTGGGCCCCTCTCTCTGCTTTCTGATCACCATGTGAGCTGGTTCCCTCTGCCATACTCTTCCACCATGACGTTCTGCCTCACCCTGACCTGAGGAATAGAGCCAACCTTCTAGGGACCAAGACCTCTGAAACTGTGAGCCCCCAAATAAACTTTTCCTTCCCTAAAATTGTTCTGGTCAGATCTTTTAATCACAGCAACAAATAAGCTGACTAAAACAAACATGTTAGGAGGCAGGGGTTACAAATTCATTCTTTTGCATGTGGATATCCAAATGTCTCAGCAGTATTTGTTGAAAAGACTGTTTTCCCCATTGAATGGCTTGACATCCCAATTGAAATCAATTGTAGTTTTATGGGTTGATTTCTTGTTCTGAATTCTATTCCACTGATTGATATATATATATATTCTTATGCCAGTACCACAGTGTTTTGATTTCTATGGTTTTGTGGTTAATTCTGACATTGGGAAGAATAAATCTTTCAAGAATTTTGACTACTGAGCATGCTTTCATGGGCACACACAAAACCAATTTTGCATTCCTAAGATAAATTCCCTGTGGCCATAGTATGTAATACAGTTAATGTGCTGCTGAGTTTGAACTGCTAGTATTTTGAACATTTTTGCACCTGTATTTAAAAGGTATATTTTTCTGTTGTTTTTCTAGTGACGTCTAATTGTCTAATTTTGTCTGATTTTGATATCAGGCTAATACCAACTTCATAGAATGAATTGAGAAGTGTTCCTTCTCCTTTTACTTTTTTTTTTTTTTAAACATTTGAGAATTAGTGTAAGTTCTTATTTAAACATTTGTTAAAATTTACCTTTGAAGGCTTAAGGTCCTAGACTTTCCTTTGTTGAGAAAAAAATATTTTTGATTACTGACAGTCTCTTAGCTTGTCATGTCTATTTTGTTTTCTATTTCTTTTTAAGCCAGTTTTGGTAGCTTGTGTTTTACTGGGAATTTTTCCATTTTATCTAGGTTATCACATTTTTTGGTTTAAAATTGTTCATAGCATTTTCTGATGATACATTTTATTTCTGTAAGGTCAGTAAAAATGTCCTGCTTTTAATTTTGATTTTAGCAACTTAAGCTTTATATATCTCTTTTTTCATTTTACAAATTCTCAATTGAACTGATGTTTTCAAAAAACCAGCTTTTGGTTTCACTGGTTTTTATTTTCTATTGTTTATCTGTTTTTTTATCTAACTTTTATTTTTCATTTGGGTTTAGTTTGCCTTTTAAAATATTTTAATATTAGAGGAGAATATTAGGTTACTGATTTTAGATCTTTTTTCTTCCTTTAATTTTTAATATTTATAGCAATAAATTTCCCTCTAAATACTGCTTTAGCTGCATTACATATGTTGACATGTTGTCTTCATTTATTTGTCCACTTCAAAGTATTTTCTAATTTTTAAATTTTGTTCTCTGTTCATTTCTAATTTTATTACATTGTTCCATTTGTCCAGAGAATATACTGTCATTATCTCAACATTAAGTTTATTAAGATATATTTTTGTAGCACAACACATGGTTAATCTTAGGGCATGTTTCATGTACTTTGTAGAAAATATGGTATACTGTTAGGTGAAGTGTTCTATACATGCCTTTTAGATTTACATGTTTTACAATACTTTCCAATCTTCTGTTTCCTTGCTTATTTTCTATCTAGTTGTCCTATGCATTATTGAAACTGCAGTATGGAGGTCTAAAATAATATTATCGAATATTCTATTTCTCCCTTCAATTCTGTCAACTTTTGCTTTGCATATTTTGGTGTCTGTTATTAACTACATATATGATTAGTTTTTATACATTCTTGATGGATTGACTTTTTATCACATACTGTCCTCCTTTGTTTCTCTTACCCATTTTTTTCCCTTAATGTCTCCTGTCTGATATTCATGTAGATACTCTAGCATTTTCTATTACTCTTTGCATTGGACATCTATTTTCATCCCTTTGTTTTTAACCCATTTGTAACTTTGAATCTAAATTGTGGCCTACTGTATAACATAAAGTGAGACTATATTTTAAAAATCCATTTGGCTGAGCCAAGTAAGGGGGTACAAGCCTGTAATCCCAGATACTCAGGAGGCTGAGGCAAGAATCATGAGTTTGAAACCAGTCTGTGCAACATCTTGTCCCCGGCTGTGCCCTTCCCCCCTAAAACAACAACAACAACATTCAATGTCTGACTTCTGACACTTAGTTGGAGAGGCTAATCAATTTATATTTAATATAATTATTGATAAGGATAATTCTGCCATTTTGCTATTTCCCCCCTATATTCCATGCAGCTTCTTTGTTCTGTGCTTCTGTAGCTTTCTTAGCATTCCTCATATTTTTTGAGTAAAACTCATTGTGACTATAATAATGTAATTACAGAAGTCAGACTACCTCCTTAAGGTTTATTGTTGATTTTATGTATAATATTGTTTGGTGATTTTTCTGAACTAATTTTGTAAAGTCATATTTGTCTTGTGTGGCCACTTAAGTCACTGTTCAATTGGCTTGGTGATCAGCTCATGGTTGGACAGATACATCCTTAAAATTTCAGAACTATAGAAATCTGCTAGTCTTTTCAGAGTGCTCTTAGGGAGAGGGGAGAGCATGAGGATGGCTTTGACATTTCTTTTTTTTTTTTTAAATATTTTCTTAGTTGTAGATGGACACAATATCTTTATTTTTATGTGGTGCTGAGGATCGAACCCAGTGCCTCACACATGCAAGGCAAGTGTACCACTGAGCTACAATCCCAGCCCTGGCTTTGACATTTGTGCAAACAATTTACCATTCTACCTTATCCTTAACTTTTTGAACAGAGGTACAGGGTTAGTCAGAGGTGTTTAGGGCTTCTTTAGGTCTTTTCTGGACATGTGTATATCCTTCATTCCCAGAACATGTGTCTTTCAAACCTCTTTCAGGAGCATCTCATTTTCTAGGCCTCTATGACAAGGGTTTAATTAGTCTTTTTTCATTCCCATAGTTATTTATTGCCTCTGGAATCAGCAACTAAAAAACTTAGCTGGAAATGTTTTATACAATGCACCCACTTCAACCTCCTACCCCTACTCCCCACCACCCATTGCAGCTTTAGAAGTAGATATGCCTAGGTTTGTTCTGTGTTTTGGGGCATATAGATGAGACTTTTGAGCCAGACTGGTCAAAACAAGTTATTTGCTAATGAGGTTGGTTTGATTTCCAGGATTAGTACTGGGAGTTTGGGCTGTTAATTTGAAGTCTACCATTGAGCTGGGGAGTTGGGGATGAGACTAGAGTAAGTTAAAATGCCACAAAGTTTATTATTCTCACCAAGAATCAGCCATTTTCTTGAATAAGCAATCCTTGGATTGCTACAAGTTTTTGATTAGTTTCTGATGTTTCAAAGAGGCTGATTCTGCCAATTTTTGCCATTATTTTTGTTGCTTGTATAAATGGGTAGCATTTGGGTTATGTACTTCATCACACTGACATTGTTCCCAAAATATTCTTTTGTGCCTAATTTTGTGTTTTCATATAGTATTCATTTTCCTAAAAAGGATCCCCCCAATTATGTATAGTGCCCCATTAAGTATGAATCAGTTATTAAACAGGACAGTGGGAAGTTGAGAATGGATTCGTTCCTTCAGGGGAAGGATGCAGTGTCATAAAAGGGGAAAAATTGAGATGGAGAGATTAAAGAAGGGAGTTAAAGTAAGTCTTCATGGAAAAATTAGATTTTCACCAGTGGAGACTGGAGGTAGTATAGAGAAGCTGAAAAGATATTACAGGCCAAGAGAAACAAAATTTAGACATTGGGAAAGCTGACATTATATTTTGGGAAAAACAATTGGTCTACATTGACAGGTGAAAAATGGGAATTGTAGGGAATCTAAGGCCTCAAATACACAAATTAGAGGGTTTTGGAGCAATTTTCATTTTTAAAAAAATAAAATACAAATATAGTTTTACCCTGCATATTATTTTGCCCTTGGATTAGAACCTCATAGACTATTCTGTAAATAGCAATGTGGTTTATCCTGGAATTACCTCCATTGCCACTTGCAAGCCAAGTCTTCCTTAGTATTCTGTACACTTAAATAATACAGTTGTGAGTTGTGGGATCTTATTGAATCTAAATATGGTTTTAAAACCCTGGGTGTCTGAGAAAGATCCCATACAAGAGCTCATCCATCACTTCTCTGGATAACTTTGGAGTATAGGGTGTCCTGATTATAGAGTCAAAACAGACTATGATGAGAAAAGTAAGGTGTGCATGTGTGACAGTTAGAGGAAGCAATAGAGATAATTACTCAGAGCCAAAAGGAAACACAAAAATATAAGGCCTAATTTTTGGAACTGGTGAGGCTTCATAATAGCTATTCACTTCTAATCATCCTCAAATAATAAATGAATAGAACAGTCAATGCTATTAGAATAATTTAGTATTCATCAAGAATAATAAATGAGGGGAATAGGTTGTTTTACAAATTTGTCTAAAAATAGCAAAGAAGTGGGTGGAAGGGAGAACTACTACGTTCTTCAGTCTGGCACCAACTTGTGCAGTGGTTGCAGGATTGCTGGGGCACCGGGGGGTGGCAGAAGAGAAGAAACCAAATGGGCTTGCAGTCAGTGCCTCTGGCTTGGCTAGACACCAGAGTCTGCTGAAACAAGGACAGATCCTCCTGGTGACTCCAGCTCCAAAAAGCCAAGGCCTTTCCTGCTTTTCTAATACTCTGCCCTGGGTTGCCGCCTCTTCTCATTAATTTTTAGTTTATGAACTCTGGCAAGAGGGTTCACAAATCATCTACAAATCACACACAGGTAGGCAGTGTTGACGGCTTCTGGACACACAGGGCTGTTCATTCACTGGCAGTAACTCAGTCAAGCTTCAGCATCACTAGTTTACTATACGAATCTCTAGTTGGGATACTCCCAGATACTCTCAAGGAAAGGAAGTGTGGACAAACACTGGGGAACATCAGGAATGGGAGGAAGTCTTGACTCCCATCAGTTTACCTACAGGTTTTGACTATTAGCATCATCATTTAACTACTAGTGGTATCACTGAGCATGAGCTAAAGTCCTGCAACCAGCTATTCTAAATGCTCCATTTGCTGCCTCCAATGAAGGTGTTGAGGATTCACACAGTCCAGGATGGAATATGTCAAGGCAACCCAGAACCTGCATCCATGCCCCTCTTAGAACTCGACTTGGTAGGGCTTGATTCCTTCAATATTGATGTCAGGTTTCCTGTCAGGGGCCCATTTGTTTTTCTACAACCCAATCTGATGAGCTGCCCCCATCCAAGTGAGATATACATATAAACACACATACACACACACACATATTAAATTTATTAAACTAAACTTCCCGTGGGGCTAATAAACTTCTAAAGCAGGATCTAAGTTCTTTTACTCCTAGTAGACTCCTCCATTTAAGGTAATTCTATAGGTGTCATCTCCAGGAAAGGGAGGCTCCCTAGATTTCTCTGGCACCATCCTAAACCCAGATGGCAGTGGACTTGTTTGGAGGGGAGGCACGGTGTCAGGAGCTCAAGGAATCTCTATATGTCATAAATATCTGGTTGTATTTTAAAAGTTAATAAGTTTATCTTTCTAGTGGTCAAGTTACCAGATAAAATACAAGATGCCCAGTTAAGTTTAAAATTCAGATGATGATTTTAGAATAAATGTCTTAAATAGTGTATGAAATATGTTTACACTAAAACTTTATTCAGTGTTTATCTGAATTGAAATTGAACTTGGTATATCACATTTTAATTTACTAAATCTGGCATAACTGCAAAGAGGACCATATCATAGAAGTATCTCCTCAACTTTGAAAGAAGTACTGCTTTGAATATGACTAGGAGCCCTTCATAGATATGTGTACTTTGTGGAATTACTCAGCTTGTTATTGAACATGTGAGAAGGCACGTCTACAAAGCCTGTTGAACTATTATGAGCATGTGACTTATATTGTGAATAAAATACCAATAAATATGTATTATGCTAAAATAAATAGCACACACAAATCGTTCCAAACACAATATCACTTGATTCTCGATGCTGTAATCAAATGGTTTCATGCAAATGAAATAGCTCCGGTAGTTATCAGTATAATAATGTCTTGAAACAGCTCTACTGTCAGGGAACTTATTCTTTTATGCACTTTTCAAAATGCCTAAAATGTCACACTAAAACACTTTTAAAATTAAATAATAACTTGATGTTTCTGAGGTGAGATGCCTGCTGAGTTTAAATCATTTTTAAAGAAATGAAGAAACGTTAGTAATTTTGCTGCAGAATTAGGTCATTATCTGATTCCGTGAAAGAAATACATTAACATTTTGGGTTAAGCTAAACATTTTTGCAAATGTTTATTTACAACAATCATTATTTCCAAATTAAACGATCATTCCAAAGGTAAGTCAAAAGGTTGAGCTATAGAAGCTGAGTCTCTGAACAAATACGCAGGAGGTTTTCAAATAAACCAAGAGTAACCATTGTTCACTGAAGAGTTTTCTTTTTTTAAAATTCAGCAGTACTGATTCATTTCTGTCAGACTCTCTAACTCCTTGAACTTATTATTTATCCCCTAGCGGGGTCACTTGATATATTCTTGGCAGATTCCCCCCACATCAGTCTACTACACCACAAAACCCAATTTAAGCAGTAGAAAATGATGGAAATCTGGCCAATGTTTCTGCATCACATCACCATCACAAGCTGTCCATCCTTTTTTTTGGTACTGGGGATTGAACTCAGACACTGAGCCACATCCTCAGACCTATTTTGTATTTTATTAGATACAAGGTCTTGCTGAGTTGCTTAGCACCTTGCTTTTGCTGAGGCTGACTTTGAATTCACTATCCTGGGATTTCAGATGTGTGCCACTGTGCCCAGTATGACCTGTCCATCCTTGATCTTGTGGTCTGGTAACAAGGACCGATTCAGCCTCAGGTATGAAACTCAAAGTAGGTGTCCAATTATACCCTATCAGTAGGTGGTTCCACGGGCTTCCAACATTCAGAGTGATCTATTCCACCCAATTGCCTCCTGCCCTACTTGAGTGAAGTTTCTATAATTTAGAATAAGATGAAAATACCATGGTGATCAAGAGAAGCCTGACCTAATAATAAGGGTAAATTTTTGTAATTCTAGCCTTTTCCTCATTGTAATACACTGGATTATCAGATTAACTAGTGGTAAATGTGTTAGGTACCAGAGAAATAACCTAAGGACAAAATAATATACTGAAATATCAAGTGAGTTTGTTGCGATACAGAAGACTAGAAGGATAAGACCATGAAGCTCATGTTACATTAAGCTAGAAAGGCTTTGACATGTGATTCTACTGAATGTACAGGAAGAAAGCACAAGTCAATTTTTTCTTTTTTTATTTTGAATGAGATTGTTTTCCCCCTCGTGGTTAGGGGTCACATTTTCCTAATTCTTTGCAAGTGTGTATTTTTTACTTTACTAGACACTGGATATTGCAAACATTACAGTATTCACTATTGGATTTTCCTGTATTTTTTATTGTATCTAAGGTGTACAGTGTGATGTTTTGAAGTGAATGCTGTGGTTGAATAAATTATACTAGACATCATGTTCCACAGTTGTCTTTTATGTGTGCGTGTAAAGAGAGCACTTAAAGTCTACTTTTTAGCAAATTTCTAGTACATATTATTAACTATAATTCTTAGGCTGTACATTGGATCTCCAGACTTATTCATTCTATATAACTGTATCCTTTGGGCTACTTCTCCCCATTTCCTTCCCCTCTCTGTCCTTGGTAACCACTGTTTTACTGTTTCTATGTATTCAACTATTATTTTTAAGGTTCTACATGTAAGATTATGCTTTGTCTTCCTACGTCTGACTTATTTCAGTTAGTATAAGGTTCTCCAAGTTCACGTTTTTGTAAATGTCTCTTAAAGGCTGAGTTGTTTGTGTGGTGGGGAAGGGGGAGATTAATCTGCCAATGGATACCTGGGATGTTTACATATCTTGTATATTGTCAGTGAGTTTTCAGTTAGGAAAGTACAGATATTTCTAAAGGTCCTGATTTCATTTCTTTTAGGTGTATATTCAGAGATGGCTGGGTCATATCCATATGTTCTATTTTTAATTTTTTGAGTAATCTGCGCATTGTTTCCTAATAGCTGTGCCAACTTACATTCCTACCAACAGTGTGCAAGAAGTGTTTCCTTTTATCCATATCTTTGTCAACCTTTATCTCTTTGTGTTTTTTTTTGGCAATAGCCATTCTAATGTGTGAAGTAGTTATCTCATTGTAGTTTTGGCTTGCATTTACCTGATTAGTAATTTTGAGCACCTCTTATATACCTGTTGGATATTTGTATATGCACTTGTGTGTGTATGTGTGTGTGTGTGTGTATATATATATATATATATATCTATATATCTATATATATATATATATATATATATTATGGAGTTGTGAGAGTTCCTTATGTATTCTGAGTACTGACCCTCAGCAGATACAATTTTTGCACATATTTCCTTCTTATGCATATGGTACCTTTTCTTTCTCTTTCATGGTTTCCTTGGCTGTGAAGTTTTTTAGTTTGATGTAGTCCCCTTTGCTTAGTTTTGCTTTTGTTGCCTCATCATCTGGTGTGGTATACAAAAAATCATTGGCAAGGCAGTGGGGAGATTTTCCCTGATCTTTTCTTCTAGTGGTCTTATGGTTTTAAATTTTATATTCAGGTTTTTAATAAATTTTCAGTGATTTTTGTATGGTAAAAGACAAAGATCCTACCTTTTTCATGTAGGTATCTAGTTTCTCTAGTGCCATTTAAAAAAAATTTTCCCTCATGTTTTCTTGGTGGCTTTGTTGAAAATTAGTCAATCATATATGCTTGGGTTTATTTCTGGGTGCTCTGTCCTGTGCCATTGGTTTAATGTGTCTGATTTTATGCCAGCACAATATTGTTTTGATTACTACAGCTTTCTAGTATAATTGGAACCAGGAAGGGTGATACTTCTAACAAAAGCTATAAGTCAAGGAAAAAAAAAAGATACTCAGATCATAGTCAAAAATAAAATTATCCCTGTTTGCAGATGATATGATCCTACATGTAAAAACCCTTAAATCTACACACATACAAATTATAACTAATGAATGAATTCAGCAAAGTAGCAGGATACAAGATCAACATGTAGTGATTAGTTGTATTTCTTTGTACCAGAAATGATCTATCTAAAAGAAATTTTTAAAAAATCCAATTTATAATAGCACTAAAAATAATAAAGTACTTAAAAATACATTTAACCAAAAAATAAAAAGTCTATACACTGAAAACTATAAATCATTGATGAAAGAAATTGAGGAAATCACTATAAATGGAAGCATATCCCTTTGGTGAATTGGAAGAATGATTACTGTTACCATGTCTAAACTATCCAAAGTACTATACAGATTCATCACAGTCCCTGTCAGGATTCCAATGGTTGTTTTCACAGAAATGGAAAAAGCAAAATTCTAAAATTCATATGGAACCAAAAAAAGACCCCAAATGTTGTCCTCCTCTCATTGTCTGGATTCTACTGTGTTCCTTTAAAAAGTATTAAGATGTGTCTTCTAGAGCATGAATTTACTTGTAGATTAAGGCTATTTTTGAGCTTTGTCTGGGCAAGTTTAGAGTAGCCTTTACTTTAAGGCTAGTTTGGGTCTCATCCTGGGGCACAAACCTTTGTGGTGTCTTTACTAAGTGCACCAAGTGTTCTAGGTTTCTCCCCTATGGTTGGTCCAAACGTGTGGGCTTGGATAGTGTTTCAGCTTAGAGCTCTCAAGTAGTAGTTCTTTCCTTGGTATTATCTGGGCAGCTTCTTATATTCACATCTTACACAAGCCACAGCTTAAAGTTTGGCAGATTTGAGTGCCTCATTCAGAATTTTGAACTCATTCTCTTATATTCTTCAATGCAAGTGCAAGTCACTTCTACCTCCATAGTATTTTATCCACCTCCTTAGCCTAGAAGCATTCATTTTTCCACTCAACAAATATAGAATGTGTATCTACTGTATAACAATCACACTATTTAGATGGATGGAAATATTAATGCAAAAATCACAACCTTGGTGTTTTATAGGTAGATTTTATATATGTGTATATGGGAGGCAATCAAAAGAATAAAAACAATAATTGTATACTATATTAAATTATAAGATGTATAGAAATGAAAAATCAGTAGGTTAAGAGGCATCAGAGATGAGTGGTTGAGATTTTATATAGGGAATCAACATAGATTAAAAATGTGACTTTCAAACAATGGATTAATTAGGGTAAGGAAATTAGCCATTAATATCTAAGAAAAATAGCTGAGGGAATAAAGTGTTCTTGGAGTTTTGGAAGATCAGAAAAATTTCATTGTGTTTAGAACTGAGCTATGTAAAGCTGTGACAATGATAAGGAGAATCCTAGTCTGGGTGTGGTAGGGAGCAATCTTAGGGGTTTTAAAAGATGAATAATACAATTTTGTCTTCTAGAAGATACAATAGCATCTTCTATAAGTACTCTTGCTACTCTGTTGTAAATAATATGGGCACAAACAGGTAATTGGGGAAACAAATTATAAGGCTCTTGAAATACTCAGGACAATTGGACAGGTATGGTGAAAATGAAGATAACAAGAATGGCCAGATTCTGGATAAATATATTTAAAATAAAGTTCTTAGTACTTATATTTTAAAAAAAATCCAGGCATGGTGGTGCACGCCTGTAATCCCAGTGGCTCCGGAGGCTGAGGCAGAAGGATCACAAGTTTAAAGTCAGCCTCAGCAAAAGCAGGTGCTAAGCAATTCAATGAAATTGTTTCTAAATAAAATACAAAAATAGGGCTAGGGATGTGGATCATTGGTCAAGGGCCCCGAGTTCAACCCTAGTACCAAAAAGAAAGAAAGAAAAAAAAGTGAGCATGAGAGATAAAAAGGAATCTTGGATAACTCCAAGATTTGGGGCTGATAAGTCAAAAATGACAGCAGTCCTCTATTAAGATAGAGAAGACTATAGATAAAATAGATTAGTGAGAGGGATACCAGGAGTTGCATTTTATATTGAAGTATTAGATTCATAATAAACATCCAGATGTTGGGTAGGCAAGTGAATATAGTCTAGATTTTAGAGATCTCATCTAGGGATAGAAATTTTGGAATTATTTGCGTAGAAATTTAGAGCCATGAGATTCAATGACATCACCAGGGATAAGACCTGGACAGACATGAGAAGGAAATGAGCTGAGTTCTGGAAAATCATAACATTAAGAGGTTATGGAGAAGCAAAACAGGAGACTAAGCAGGTGGATCTAGGGAAGTGGTAAAACCAATAGATTACAATGTTCTAGAAGCCAAATGATGGAAGTATGAAAGACAGTGTCCAGCTCTGTTAACAGCTGCCAACTGGTCAAGCATATGAGGAAAAGAACTGACCGTTAGACTAACACAAAAGCCAATGGAGACTTAGTGAGAAGAATTTGAATGGAGTGGGTGATTAAAGAGGAAATGAGAAAAAAACAGTAGTCTACTAAATTTCATCAAGTTCTAGGTCTGGGATAGTGAAAGAATGGATGGACCAGGCAAAACGACATGACTGCCATGGAACATTCTGGGTTCACCAGAATGATCACAAATTTCATGATCATAAATTTAAAAAGAGACCAGTCAATGTGATTTTTCCCCCTCCAGCCATGTGATTCCCCACATGTAGATAATAACTAGGTAGAGAGATGGATTTAACCCTAAACTATAGCTTTCTGATAAGGAATAGGGATGTATTATAATGATAAATCAATAAAGGACAGATTTAATCTACAAAAGTAGTTCAAGTGTTTGGTGGATTAATGGATTACAGGGCCCAAGCAGGGAGCTGTCCAGCTATGAAACAAAGTCAAACTTGGGTGGACACCACCCTTATCCAGACTAATGCTGGTATTTTAGAAATCTGAACTGGAGAGAGGGATGTGGGAGCCCTTACCCAGGTAACAGAAAATAAAACCAAATGGCTCAACCAGGTAGCAGCTCAGGGCACTAATGCCTCAGCTGCATTAAGATATTACTAGGTACTTAAACAAGTGGTGGTGGGGGCGAGGAGACACAAAGATTTCTCCCAAATGCTCCACAAAGGAGTTCTAATGTGGTTGGAAAAAATACTCTCACCTCCGGACTTCACTTTGCCTGCCTAGTTTCAGCCTATATATCCTTGAATTGCAGTAGTTGGTTTCTTACCACTCATATTTTTCTTTTTAATACTATATCTGGGTTCCTTGGGAATATAGGGATTTATTTTATTTTTATTGTTATATAATTGCACATATTTATGAGGTGAAGTGTGAAAATAAGATAAATGCATACAATGCATAATGATCAAATCAGGGTATTAGCATTTTCATTTTCTTTACATTTATCATTTCTTTCTGTTCAGAACATTTAAACTCCTCTCTCCATATTTATAAAATGTACAATAAATATTTGTCAACTATAATACCCTTACTGTGCTGTGGAACATTAGAACTTATTCCTCAAACTATTTTGGTCCCCATTTTTCCACCTCCATTTTCCCCTCCCCTCCACTCTTCCTAATGTCAAGAAACCGCTTTTTTACTCTTCAGTGAAACCAACTGTTATAATTTCCACACACAAGTGAGAATATGTGGTAATGTCTTTCTGAATCTAGCTTATATTTTTATTGTCAATGCATAATATTTGTACATCTTTATGGGGTACATTAGGATAATATGACACATGTACAATGTGTAATAATCAAATCAGGGTAATAGGCACATCCATCTCAATATTAATTATTTTTAGGTGTTAGAATTTCATACTCTAGTCATTTTGAAATATAGGTCACATTAACCAATAGCTACCACACCATTGTGTTATAGAAATCCAGGACTAAATTCTTCCTGTTTTGGTGCCCCTAACTTCCTGCCCAGTCTCCAGTGGCTACCCTTCCACTTCATTCTTCTGTGAAAGCAACATTTTAGTTTCCACGAAAGAATGACAATGTGTGGTATTTCTTTCTGTGTCTGGCTTATTTCTCTTGACATAATAACCTCCAGTTCTATTCATATTGCTGCAAATGATAGGACTTTATATTTTATTGTGGCCGAATAACTTACCATTGTGTATATATACCACATTGTATTTATCCATTCATTTACTGATGTGTATCTAGGTTGATTTCATGTGTTAGCTATTGTGACTGGTGCTGAAATAAACAAGGAGTGCAAATATCTTTTTGATATGATTTCATCTTCTTTGGATATATACCTAGCAGTAAAATTGTTGGATCATATGGTAATTCTATTTTTAGGTTTTTGAGGAAACTCCATACTGTTTCCATATTGGCTGTACTAATTTACATTCCCACCAACAGTATGTTAGAGTTCCCCTTTCTCTGAAATCTCACCAACATTTATTATATTATTGTCTTTTCGATGAAAGCCATTCTAACCAGGTGAGATGATCTTACTGTGGCTTTGATTTACACTTTACTAATGATCAGTGAGATTAAACATTTTTCATGTATCTGTTGGTCATTTGTTTTCTTTTGAGAAGTGTCTGTTCATATTTTTAGAACATTTTAAATTGGATTTGTGTGTTCAACTTTTTTAGTTCTTTATATAATCTGGATAATAATCATTTGTCAGATGAATGCTTTGCAACTATCTTCTCCTGTAAGTTATCTCTTAATTATCTTATTTCATTTTCTGTGCAGAAGCTTCTTAGCTTTATATAATCACATTTGTCTATTTCTGTGCTGTTTTGCCTATATATTCAGGGTCCTATTTGAAAACCATTACCCACACAAATGTCTTCAAATGTTTTCTAGTTCATAATTTCCCATTTTACATTTAGAATTTTGATCCATTTTGAGTTGTATTTTTCTGTATTATGAAAGTGAGTTATCCAGTTTTATTCTTCTGCATATGTATTCCAATTTTGTCCACAGTATTAGAGAGACAGCACTTCCTCCACTGTATGTTCTTGATGACTTTGTTCTTGATGTCTTTATTGATGTGGATTAATTTATAGGTTCTCTATTCTATTTTTAATGCCAGTACCATAATTTCGTTACTATAAGTTTTAGTGAGTTTTTAAGTCAAATATTGTGATACTTCCAGATGTTTTATTTATTTATTGCTCAGGATCACTTTGACTATTCTAAAACTTTTGTAGTCGTACATGAGTTTTAGAACTGATTTCCTATTTCTATAAAAAGTCATAGGTATTTTGATTGGAATTACATTGAATCCACCAATTACTCTGGGTGGTATCATTTTTGCAATATTCTTCTAAGTCATGAAGATAGGATATCTTTCCATCATTTTGAATGTCCTCTCTGATTTCTTAGTATTTTATCATTTTTCATTAGAGCTCATTCACATTCTTGGTTAAATTCCTAAATGTATTTAATTTTTTGTAATCATTTTGAATGAGATTTCTTCTATTTTTTTTGGCAAGTTTGTTAATGTATAAAAATGTGACTTCTCTTTTATGTGTATTTTGTTATCCTGCAACTTTACTTAATTTCATTATCAGTTCAAACAGCTTTTTGATTCAATGTTTAGATTTTTCTGAATATAGGCTTGTGTCATCTGCAGACATGGGTAATTTCTTCCTTTATTATTTGAATGAACTATATTTCTTTTTCTTGCCTAATTGTTCTTGCTAAGAGTTCTAGTACTATGTTAAATAACAGTGGTAAAAGTGAACATCCTTGTCTTATTCCAGATCTTAGAGTTTTTCATATATATATATGTATATACATATATACATATATATACACATATATACACATATATATATATGTATATGTGTATATATATATATCCTGTTTTAGCCAGCCTTTTGGTTGCTGTGACTAGAAGAACTGACAAGAACAATTTTAAAGTGGAATATATTAGGGGGTCTCCGTCCATAGGAGGCTCACTCTGGTCTTCTGGGCTCCAGGTTGAGCAGTACATCATGGTGCAAGAGTATGGCAGAGGAAAGAAGCTCAAAACCTTGCACCAGGAAGTGGAGAGCACCTCTGGACAAGAAGAAAATATGTATCCAAAAGACACACCCTCAGGAACCCACCTCCTTCAGCCACACCCTATTTGCACAGTTTCCACAGTCTCTGTCAGGATTAATTCACTGATTGGGTAAAGGCTCCCATAATCCAATCATTTCACCTTTAAACCTTCTTGCATTGTCTCACACATGAGCTTTTAGGGGACACCTAATATTTAAACCATAACATATCCTTTAGTATTTTGAGACATATTCCTTCTAAACCTACATTATTGAAAACTTTTATCATGAAGGAAACTTGAATCTTACCATATGTTTTTTCTGCATCTGTTGAGATGATCATATTGAGTATAGTTTTTCATTTTGTTAATATATCACGTTTATTGATTTGCATATGAAGAACCACCCTTATATCCCTGAGATAAATCCCACTTGACTATGATATGTGATCTGTTTGCTGCGCTGTTCTGTTAAAATCAGTGTGACAGTATTTGAGAATTTTTGCATCTAGGATCATCAGGGATATGGATCTATAGTTTATTGGTTTTTTTTTTGTTATCTTTATTTGGTTTGGTATTAGTAATGCTGGCCTGAAAGTTTGGTAGAGTTCCTTCCATTTCAATTTTATGGTATGGTTTTAGAAGAACTGGAATTAAGTTCTTATTTATTTATTCATTCATTCATTCTACTTAGGTATACATGATAGAAGAATGCATTTTGATTCATTGTACACAGATGGAGCACAACTTTTCATTTCTCTGGTTGTACGTGATGTGGAATCACATCATATAAGCAGTCATACATGAAGCTAGGGCTATGATGTCCATCTTATTCCACCATCTTTACTTTATTTCCCCATGCCCTCTCACCCCTCCCTCCTGGAATCAAGTTCTTAATGTTTGGTAGAACTAGCAGTAAATTAAGAAATCCTGAGCCTTATTTTAGATTATGGACTTTTAATTACTATTTTAATCACCTTACTTATTATTGATCTATTCAGATTTAAAATTTTTTTTCTTGATTGAATTTTAGTAGATTGCATGTGTTCGGAAACATATCCATTTGATCTAGGTTTTCCAGTTTTTTAGTATATAGCTACTCATAGTAGTTTCTTATGCTCCTTTGCATTCGTAACACTTTTCCATCTCTAATTTACTTGAGTTTTCCTTTTTTCTTGATTGGTCTAAAGGTCTATTAATTTTTTCAAAAAACCAACTGTTTGCTTCATTGATCTTTTGCATTATTTTTAGTTTGTATTTTATTTCTTCTCTGATCCTCTAATTTTGGGTTTGATTTGTGCTTGCTTTTCTAGGTTTTTGACAGACGTTGGTTGGTTGAGATCTATTTTTCTCTGCTATGTTTATTTCTATCAACTACCTCAGTACTACTTTTGCTGCATTCAACAGATTTCAAGATGTTCTGTCATTTTGTTTCAAGATTTTATTTACCTTCTAATTTCTTTAATTCTTTGGTAGTTTAGAAACCTGTTGTTCAATGTCCATGTGTGTATATTTTCCACTATTATTATTCTTGTATATTTGTAGATTTATTCTGTGTTGCCTGAGAAGTCCAATAATATGACTTCATTTTTAAAAGTTTTTTATTTGTGGCCTAACACATGTTTCCTGGAGAATGTCTCATGCGCTGATGAGAAGATTGTATATTTTGTTGCTATTTGGTGAGATGTTCTATAAATGTCTTAGGTCCAATTGGTCTGTAGAATTGTTTAACTTAGATTTTCTTCATTATGTTCCTGTCTGCATGATCTTGCCATGAGAAAAATGGAGTGTTGATGTATTAGTCTATCTCTCCCTTTAGATCTAATATTTGTTTATATATTTGGGTGGTCCAGTGTTGGAAGCATAATTGTATTTACACTTTTTATATATCCTTATTTTATTTTTGAAAATTTGTTCTTTTTAGATATACATGACAGAGTGTATTTTGGCATATATACATACATGGAGTATAACATATTCTAATTAGGATCCCATTCTTGTGGATGTACATGATGTGGAGAGTCACTGGTCCTATATTCATATATGAATATAGGAAAGTTAAGTCCTATTCATTCTACTGTCTGTTATATTCCCATTCCACCTCCCTTCCCTTCATTCCCTTTTATCTAATCCAATGAACTTCTATACTTCCCTCTCTCCTCCTAGTGTGTTAGCATCCACATATCAGAGAGAACATTCAGCCTTTGGTATTTGGAAACCATGTTATTTCACTTTGCATGGTAGTCTCCAGTTCCATCCATTTATTGACAAATGCCATAATTGTATCCTTCCTTATGCCTGAATAATATTCCATTGTGTATATATATATATATATATACCACATTTTCTGTATTCATTTATCTATTGAAGGGCATCTAGGTTGGTTCCATAGCTTTGCTATTGTGAATTGAGCTGCTATAAACATTGGTATGGCTGTGTCACTGTAGTATGCTGATTTTTTAAGTCCTTTGTGTATAAGCTGAGGAATGGGATAACTGGGTAAAATGGTGGTTCCATTTCAAGTTTCTGAGGAATCTCCATAATGCTTTCCAGAGTGGTTGCACCAATTTGTAGTCCCACCAGAAATATGTGAGTGAATCTTTCCCCCCATATCCTTGCCAACATTTATTGTTAAATAAGTGTTTAATGACCTTCTTTTTCTCCTTTTACAGTTTTGGACTTATTATACTTTATTTGATATTACTATAGCTACTTCTACTCCAATTTTTCCTTCCATTTGTGTGGCATATCTTTTTCCAACTCTTCACTTTTGGTTTATGTTTAACTGTACCAGTGGAATAAGTTTTATGTAGAAACTTTTGTAGGAAAAAAAGTTCATTTAGATTGGCTATAGGGTATCAGTTGCATAGGTGCTTTATCTTGGCTTATAGGTGAACACAAGAGTGTGGCGTCCTTGATTTGTCATTGATATCAGTAGTGTCTGTGTACCTCAATAGTCTAGAGTTCAGTGGTTCATGAAGGTAGTTGTATTACTTTGCATCAGACATAGGTTTCCAAAGGTATGTCCCCTCAGGACTGAGAGTTGAACAATAATGGCACTGGAGATTGTTGCTGCAAGACCCAGAAGTACCCACAGTCATCCCCACAGGACCTGTGGAAGATCCCTTTGCATCCTACAACCTTGAATTCATGTTTACTGGTGCCTCAGTCCCCAGCATCAGCTGCACTCATCCCATGCTGCCATGGGAAGGGCCTATCTGATCCTTCAGTTTAAGAATTATAGCTGCTGGTGATATAGGCTTAAGCATCTCTTGAATTCCTCCTGAGGGACCTGAGGAAGGTGTACTTCACATACTATAGCTCAGAGACAATAGTTTCTGGGAATAAAATTCTTGGTGTCACCTGTGTTTGCCCCATGAGACATGGAGATAGTCCTCTCCATATTCTGTACCACCAAGACTGCCAACAATCTCCCATGACCTTGTGACCACAGCTGCTGGTGCCAAAACTCTACCATCACTTGTGCTTATCCATTAGGACCTGGAGAAGGGATCACCTTGGCTGGAGCTGTGAGAACCAGGTGGAACCTTCTCATGGGCTGTGGAGGAACAGACCTTCCCTAGGTCCTGTGGAGTATTTGCTGGTTATGTTTGGGCTTGTGGTGTTTATCTGCTCCTGGAGGTATAGGACAAGGATGAGACCTTCCTTAGGCCTCATGAGTCAGGCATGGATGGTTTCAGGCCTCATTGCTTTAGTATCTATAGTCCCAGAGCTACAGAATGTAATTGGGAATATCCTTAGATCACATAGTGGACACTATGGTAGAGCTAAAGCTTGTGACACCGGTAGCCATAGTCTTGGAGCTTTTGGACTTAGGATCTTTCTGTGGCTCTGAGGGACAAGCTTGAGTGAAAGAGCTCGGAGTTTTAGAACCAGAGCTGCTCTTAAAGCTATAGGCTAGGGAGAAAATCTTTCCTAGTTTTTTTGGGTGAGTGCAGGTTTTACTGAGTTTGAGGCAATGATAACTATTTCTGGAACTGCAGGAATTGATTGGAACCTTCCCAAACTCCCAGCAGATGAAGGTGAAGGTGGAATGTTTTCCCTCAGATGCTGTAGTCCCAAGGCTGTGAACTGGAAAGGAGATCTTCCCTAGTTACAACAGGGCAAGAGAGGGTTATACTGAAGCTTGTGGTTTTGTTATCTTTTGGTCCTGAAGCTGCAGGGCACTGAAAAGCTGCCCTCTGATCTGTAAGGCCCAAACAGGCCCAAGGCTTCTGGAAGTGAAGGGACCAGCTGCTGGCTCCCCAGGTAGAATGACATCTAGCAGTAGTTACTGGAGGAGGCCCAATATGAATTCCTTTTGAGCAGAGTAATTTCTCTTAGACTAGCCATGAACTCAAATTGGATTTAAAGCCTGTGAGGACTGTGGAATTCTCCTGCAGTCAGGAGTACAACTCTGCTGCTGTGATGAGGTTTGTGGCATTTTCCCACTTACTTGTTCCTGATAGTGTGAAGCCCAACCCATTATCCCCAGCTGTCGGGGCAAGGTTTGGAGTTGCAATTTGTTATGTTCTTTTATGTGCCTTTCTAACTGTGCTGTTTAGGTTTCCAGTTACTTCCTTGGTAACCTCTAGAGTTCTCCCTCAGCCACTCTCAAAGTACAGTTTTTCTTCTGTTGCCCAGGCATCCTCTATTCAATCAGTTTGGCTCTCAATAGTTGTATTAGTCTGTATTCTGTTGATACAGCAAAATACCTCAGGCTTACAGTAGTCTAAGCTGAGGCACTTCCATTGTGCTCAATTATCTGTTGTTCATCTGTAAAGTTAAAGCATTACGTATGTGTGCAGCTGCTGAATTTGGCAGGTTGGATCACTAGGCAATAAAGATGCTCCCTTTATACAAGATAGCATTTATTTTAGTAATAATATGAAAGCCAAATCCAAAGTGAAAGGTGAGAAAGAAAAGAAAATATATCATGATATTGGAGGAAACAACACTTGAAGTCAAGTAGCTAAGGAGTCCCAGGGCAGCTTTCCAGGGTCCTGACTGGGAAGTGTACACAAGTGAGACTCCAAAGTCTTATTCCCAGTAAGATTCCTTAAATACAAGTTAGAACAAAGAAATCTCTATTCGAACAACCTGCATGACCTAGTGATCCCTTTAAGGACACTTCATTCCCCCCAAGGACTGATAACCTTGAATTATTCAATGACTAAATTTTCGTTGAATGAACAAATAGAAGTCAGTATTGTTTAGATGTTCCATCTAGGATGTGCAAAAGTCATGGCAGGCTGGACGCAGTAGCGTGGCCTGACGCAGTAGCACGCGCTTGTAATCTCAGCACTTTGGGAGGCTGAGACAGGAGAATCGTGAGTTCAAAACCAGCTTCAGCAACAGCGAGGCGCTAAGCAACTCAGTGAGACCCTGTCTCTACATAAAACATAAAATAGGGCTGGGGATGTGGCTCAGTGGTCCAGTACCCCTGAGTTCAATCCCTGGTACCAAAAAAAAAAAAAAAAGCCATGGCAGGCACATGGACAAAGAAGATCTTTAATCTTTTCCTTAGTCCTTTACTCAGCCTTAAGACCTTATGTGTGCATTGTGTAGGCTGTGAATGATTTGGAGGTCGACTTTTTATTCCATTTTTGATAACATACATATAGATATTATTATATATATTATAAAGAGATATAACTTTACAACCTTCCTTGTTTAACCCTATAGTATTTATTATAATGTTAGTCTTACTGTTATTTTATTAGAGGGAATGTAATGGTTTGGGAATCCCTGTCAAAGTAACATCATCCACTTGGTTAAGAAATTTCAAGTCAGTTTTATTAGTAGCTAAGCAGACATGTTGAGAAGTTACTTCATAAAACATAGAGAAATTATACTCAGGTAGAATGGAGTCACAGAAGTTGGAAGTATGCTTAAACAGGCAGGGTTCCATCTGTCTACTCAGCCATCCACATATCTGTACTTGGTTACAGACAACACATTCAGATAGAGAATAAGTCACATCAGTTTCCTCTACATGAGTACCAGTTGAAAGAGGCAAAGTGAAATAGGAATGTAAAAAAAAAGGTATGAGATGAAAATTACATGAAATGTGTTGATCAGATTTCATAATGCTATATAGTCCCAATACAAGATAAATCATAACATTGCATATTAAGTGGCTGTAAAGTTTTCCAATGGGTCATAGGAATATAAGTGGCAAATAATTTCCTCAAAACAACATTTCAAGCAATTAATGATCATTGAACATTTTCTTTCTGTATTAATACATATTTTCCAGGGAGCAGACAGTTCATTTAAACAACATGGTAACATTAGCATCTATATTCCAAATTAGCAAAAGTATATTTATTGAACAAGGACAAGAATTGCTTATCATAGTCTAGAGCATTTTGGTGAGGCAGGATTGTCGTGGGTAGCCATTGAGCATTAATTGTCAAAGCTTGAGCTACATCTTGTCTGGCATTGCATAGTCTGCCAGCCAAGCTCTCAAGGTCTATTGAATTTGTTATGCCCAAACCAGTTCCAGCTCCACCAAAGTACCCTACCAAGTTCTTTCCCTCTGATTGCATTGATTTAAAATAGGAAAAGTCAAATTAAAATGCAACAAATATTTTTGATAATTTTGAGTTACATTTACACAAGATTTTGGAGCTCTATTTGGGAAAGGCTGTACTTAGTCATCTTAGATTGTAACAATGATGTAGTCCATCCATATTTTATGACTATGGATGTCTGTAGCACTAGTACATAGAACAGCCTGTGGTTCGTTTATAGTAAAGTTCCCATTAATACTATTAAAGACAAGATTACCAGAGCACTTTGTGTTTAAGGAACATAAATAAGAATGATGCTGTACAGGAAGAGTAGACTGTAAAGAGGAAACATTGCAGCATAAAAATGTGAGATTTGACAATGTCCATTGTAAAAGGAAACATTCTTTGTGCCAATGCATACAAAGGTGGAGGTCCTTTCCACACAAAAGTATTTTTTGGAAGGGTCCAATTAGCAAGGACACATTTCTCATTACTATTGCATATGAAGTTTTCTTGTTCTCACATCTTAGTATGACTGATCCAGGTAAGTGAGATACTATGCTTCATACGTGTACCTAGGGTAATAATGTCTATCTCATTCCATCATCTTTCCTACCCCCAGTCCCCCTCCATTCCTCTCCCTCCCCTTTGCCCTATCCAAAGTTTCTCCATTTCTCTCATGCTCCCCAACCCCATCCCCATTATGGATCAGCATCCACTAATCAGAGAAAACATCTGGCCTTGGGTTCTTTGGGATTGGCTTACTTCATTTAGCATGATATTCTCCAACTCTATCCATTTACCTAAAAATGCCATGATTTTATTCTCTTATAATTCTGTTATATTCCATTGTGTATATAGACCACAGTTTATTTATTTGTTGAAGGGCATCTAGGTTGGTTCCACAATTTAGCTATTGTGAATTGAGCTGCTATAAACATTGAATTGGCTGCATCACTGTACCATGCTGTTTTAAAAAGTCTTCAGGATATAGACCGAGGAGCGGGATAGCTGGGTCAAATGATGGTTCCATTCCAAGTTCTCTAAGGAATCTCCTTACTGCTTTTCAGATTGGTTGCACCAATTTGCAGTCCCAATCACCAATGTTGGAGTGTGCCTTTTTCCCCATTTCCTCGCCAACACCTATTGTTGCTTGTATTCTTGATAACTACCATTCTGACTGGTGTGGTATGAAATCAGAGTAATTTTGGTTTGCATTTCTCTAATTGCTAGAGATGTTGAACATGTTTTCATATATTTGTTGATCAGTTGTATTTCTTCTTTGAGAAGTGTCTGTTCAGCCCCTTAGCCCATTTATTGATTGGGTTGTTTGTTTTTGGTGTTAAGTTTTTTCAGTTCTTTATTTATCCTGGAGATCAGTGCTCTGACAAGCATGTGGCAAAAATTTGCTCCCAGAATGTAGGCTCTCTGTTCATCTCGGTGTTTCTTTTGCTGAGAAGCAGCTTTTTAGTTTGAATCCATCCCATTTATTCATTCTTGATTTTTTTTAAAAATATTTATTTTTTAGTTGTAGGTACAGAATATCTTTATTTTTTTTATGTGGTGCTGAGGATTGAACCCAGTGCCTTATGCGCGCTAGGTGAGCACGCTACCACTGCGCCATAATCCCAGCCCCTTGATTCTTGATTTTGTCTTGTGTTTTAAGAGTCTTGTTAAGTTAGTCAGGGCCTAATTCGATGTGATGAAGGTTTGGGCCTACTTTTTCTTTTATTAGGCGTAGGGTATCTGGTCTAGTTCCTAGGTCCTTGATCTACTTTTTTGAGTTTTGTGCGTGGTGAGAGATAGGGGTTTAATTTCATTTTGCAGCATATGGGTTTCCAGTTTCCCCAGCACCATTTGTTAAAGAGGCTATCTTTTCTCCAATGTATGTTTTTTGTACCTTTGTCTAATATGAGATAACTATTTATGTGGGCTTCTCTCTGTGTCTTATATTCTGTACCATTGATCTACATGTCTATTTTGGTGCCAATACCATGCTGTTTTTGTTATCATAGCTTTGTAGTATAGTTTAAGGTCTGGTATTGTGATGCCTCCTGCTTCCTTCTTTCTGCTAAGGATTGCTTTAGCTATTCTGGGTCTCTTAGTTTTCCAAATGAATTTCATGATTGCTTTTTCTATTTCTATAAAGAATGATGTGATTTTAATTGGAATCACATTGAATCTATATAGCACTTTGGGTAGTATGGCCATTTTGATAATATTGATTCCGCCTATCCAAGAGCATGGGAGATCTTTATATCTTCTAAGGTTGTCTTCAATTTCTTTCACTGTAGAGGACTTTCTCCTATCTTGTTAGCTTGATTCCCAAGTATTTTATTTTATTTTTTTGAGGTTATTGTAAATGATGTAGTTTTCCCAATTTCTCTGAGAGGATTCATCACTGATATACAGAAATGCATTTGATTTATGGGTGTTGATTTTATATGCTATTACTTTGTTGAGTTCATTTTTTAATTCTAGAAGTTTTCTGGTGGAATTTTTTGGATACTCTAAGTATAGAATCATGTCAGCAAATAATAATAGAGTTCTTTTCATATTCATATCCTTTCATCCTAATTTCTTTCATGTAATTGCTCTGGGTAGAGTTTCAAGGACTATGTTTAATAGCAGTGGTGAAAGAGTGCATCCCTGTCTTGTTCCCGTGTTTAGAGGGAATGTGCCCAATTTTTCTCCATTTAGGATGATGTTGGCCTTGGGGTTAGCATAGATTGCTGTTACAGTGTTGATGTACGTTACTATTATTCCTAGTTTTTCTAGTGTTTTGAACATGAAAAGGTCCTGTATTTTGTCAAATGCTTTCTCAGCATCAATTGATAAAATCATATAATTGTTTAAGTCTATTGATGTGATGGATTATGTTTATTGATTTCTGTACATTGAACCAACCATCCCTGGAATAAACCTCACTTGGTCATGGTGCACTATTTTTTAAATATGTTTTTGTATGCGATTTGCCAAAATTTTATTGAGAATTTTTGCATGTATATTCATCAGGGATATTGAGCTGAAATTTTCTTTCTTTGATGTGTCTGTCTGGTTTTGGTATTGGTGTGGTAATAGCCTCATAGAATGAGTTTGGAAGGGTTCCCTCCTTTTCTATTTCATAGAATAATTTGAGGAATGTCGGTGTTAGTTCTTCTTTGTAGATCTTGTAGAACTCGGCTGAGAATCTGTCTAGTCTCGGGCTTTTCTTGTTAGGCTTTTGATGGCATCTTCTATTTCCTTGCTTGAAATTGATCTGCTTAAGTTGTGCATGTCATCCTGGTTCAGTTTGGGTGGGTCATATACCTCTAGAAATTTGTCTATCTTTGGGTTTTTCTATTTTACTGGAGTATAAATTTTCAGAATATTTTCTAAGTATCCTGTATTCTAATAGGGTCTACCGTGGTATTTCCTTTTTCATCACAAATTTTAGTAATTTGGGGTTTTTTCTCTCCTTTTCATTAGAGTGGCTAAGGGTTTGTCAATTTTAAAGAAACAGCTTTTTTGTCAAGTTTTTGAATTGTTTCTTTTGTTTCAATTTCATTAATTTCATCTCTTATTCTAATTATTTCCTGTCTTCTGCTTATTTTGGTGTTGGTTTGTTCTTTTTCTAGGGCTTTGAGATGTAGAGTCAAGTCATTTATTTGTTGACTTTTCTTTTAATGAATAAGCTTAATGCAATGAACTTTTGTCTTAGCACTGCCTTCATGGTGTCCCAAAGATTTTGATATGTTGTATTGGAGTTCTCATTTACCTCTAAGAATTTTTTTATTTCCTCAATGTCTTCTGTTATTCATGCATCATTCAATAGTATATTATTGAGTCTCCAGGTTTTGGAGTAGTATCTATTTTTTTAATCTGTCATTAATTTCTAATTTCATTCCATTATAATCAGACAATGCAGGATAGTATCTATTTTTTTGTATTTGCTAAGACTAGCTTTGTGGCATAGCATATGATCTGTTTTGGAGAAGGATACATGTGTGCTGAGAAACAAGTGTATTTGCTCCGTGATGGATAGAATATTCTATATATGTCTATTAAGTCTAAATTATTGATTGTTTTATTGAGTTCTATAGTTTCTTTGTTTTTTGTGTTTTTTGTTTTTTTGGAAGATCTATCCAGTGGTGAGAGAGATGTGTTGAAGTCACCAGTATTACTGTGTGGTGGTCTATTTGATTCTTGGAGTTGAGAAGGGTTTGTTTGATATACATAGGTGCCTCATTGTTTGGGGCATAGATATTTAAGATTGTTATGTCTTATTGATGTATGCTTCCCTTAAGGAGTATGAAATGACCTTCTTTATGCCTTTTCACTAACTTTGGTTTCAAGTCCCCTTTATCTGATATGAGGATGAATACCCCTGCTTGTTTACATAGTCTGTGTGAGTGATATGATTTTTCTCATCCTTTCACCTTCAGTCTGTGGATGTCTTTTCCTGTGAGATGAGTCTCTTGAAGGCAGCATATTGTTGGGCCTTTTAAACATCCAATCTGCCCGTTTGTCATTTAATTGATGAGTTTAGGCCACTGAATTCAGGGTATTATTAAGACATGGTTTGTATTCCCAATCATTTTGGTTTATTTTTGGTTTTTAACTTGACTATGTGTCTCCTTTGATCGGCCTTTCCTTTAGTGTATTTCCTCCTTTTGCAGATTTTTATTGTTGTTTTTCATTTCCTCCTCATGGAATATATTGCCAGGAATGTTCTGTAGTGCAGGCTTTCTTGCTGTAAATTCTTTTAACTTTTGTTTTTCTTGGAAGGTTTTTATTTCATCAAATCTAAAGTTTAATTTTTCTGGATATAAGATTCTTGTTTGGCATCCATTGTCTTTCAGAGCTTGGTATATGTTATTCTAGGCTCTTCTAGCTTTATGGGTCTGGGTTGAGAAATCTGCAGAGATCCTATTTGGTTTCCCCTATTTAATCTGATTACTTTCTCTTGTGGCTTTTAAAATTCTCTCTTTATTTTGTATACTAGGCATTTTATTATAATGTACCTTGGTGTAGATCTATTGTTATTTTGTACATTTGGTGTCCTGTAAACCTGTTGTATTTGATTTTCCAATTCTTCATGTTTGAAAATTTTCTGATATTTCATTGAATAGATTATTGATTCCTTTGGTTTGAAACTCTATGTCTTCCTCTGTCCAAATACTTAAATTTGGTCTTTTCATGTTATCCCATAATTCTTGAATGTTCTGCTCATGGTTTCTTACCATCTTCTATTTTCAAGATTAAATATTTTGTCTTCATTGTCTGAGGTTCTGTCTTCCAAGTGATCTAATCTGTTGGTGATGCTTTCTATTGAGTTTTTAATTTGGTTTATTGTTTCTTTCATTTCAAGAATTTGTTTGACTTTTTATTTTTCAGAATCTCTGTCTCCTTATTGAAGTAATTCTTTGCTTCCTGTATTTGCCTATGTAGCTCTTTACCAAAATCATTTTTGCTGCCTGAGTTTGCTCTCTTATATCATTCTTTAATTCACAGAACATTTTAGTTATACACATCCTGAACTCCTTTGACATTTCTTCTGTGCTGGCCATGGATTCTAATAATGTAATATTTTGGTTTGTTTGAGGCACTTTCTTCCCTTGTTTTTTCATGTTGTTCATGTGTCTTCCCTTCTAGCACTGTGGATCTAAGATGTTAGTTTTTATCATATGGGCTTATAGCTTTCCTGAAGGGTTCCAATACCTCTCCTTCAAGGGAGAGATCAATATTAACAGATCTCAATACAAAAAATGGACAGCTTTAAACTAGCTCCTAATAGGAAATTTATGGTTTTGTCACAATATACAGAAATGGTGAGTTTAATTATTATCTACAATATAAACAGTAGGTTTGCAAAAGGGTAGTGGTGGGTGAAGAGAAAACCAGGAGTAGGGTGTAGGATGAGATGTTGGGGAGGTAGGAAGTGAGGATATAGTGTTATTAGATCTTAGACTGAAAGAGGAATCAAAAGAAGTTAGCTAGTAGCAGGAAAAGAGAAATTTGGGCAGACAAGTAGGAAGAAAATAGAGTAAAAAACCAACATACATAAAAATTAAGAAAAATAAAAGAATATACAATACAACCATAATAGACTAATCAGATATCCCAGTCTTCAGTAGCCTAATGCATGAAAAATACTTGGTTTTACAAATGTTGGGGATGTGAGGGTG
This sequence comes from Geosciurus inauris, assembly GCA_004024805.1. Classification (NCBI taxonomy): domain Eukaryota; kingdom Metazoa; phylum Chordata; class Mammalia; order Rodentia; family Sciuridae; genus Geosciurus; species Geosciurus inauris. Next base: position 74,976 of record PVHX01004684.1, read on the forward strand.
GGATAAGAGAGAGAAAAGGAGGAGAAGGAGAAGGAAGGAGGAGGAGGTGAAGGGGAAGAGGGAGAAATAAAAATTAAAAAAACCTTCAAGGTAGATAAAAGGATTGTTTCTGTTGGAGTTCAGCATTTTTCCTGCTTCCCTTCTCATCAAGTAGGTGGGATTGTCTGTTGTTTGCTGGTGTCTCCACCCTTGGGTTGGTGGAGGTCATTTGGGCATGTGGGTTGGTCTTAGAGGCAGAGCTCCTGGAGGTGGGGTTTAGTGCTTGTCAATTGCCATGGGAAGACTACACCCCAAGGATCTCCTTTGAGGACCCTCGTGTGATGTGGGCTCCTGGTCTTATCTCCTTATCACCTGTAGATCTCACAATTCCTGGTCTCTAATTTAGTTTCTAAACTGTATCTCACTCATCCCTCCCTTCCACTTCCTAAGAACCTCTCTAGAGGTTTTTTTTTTTTGGTACTGGGGATTGAAGTCAAGGGTACTTGACCACTAAGCCACATTGCCAGCCCTATTTTGTGTTTTATTTAGAGACAGGGTCTCACTGAGTTGCTTAGCACCTTGCCATTGCTGAGGCTGGCTTTGAACTCACGATTCTCCTGTCTCAGCCTTCTCCAGATGTCTTGTGGGTTGCGCTCTGGGGCCTGTGTATCTGTTGCAGAGAGCTATTTTGTATTGGGCTTTGAAAATCTATGGACTGGCCACATAGCTGTAAGCACTGTGTCCCGTTAGTGGCTGCAAGGGAGAGGGGGGAGTTGGGGAACTACAAGTACCTTGGTATTGTTTCTGGGCCCCCACTGGTGTCCCAAGCTGGAAGTTGCCCCAACTAAAGATGGCAATGGCAGTAGCAAGGATAATCCAAGATGGCAACAAAGGTGCCCCAAGGTGGAGGCATCTGCTTTCAGAGATGGGGTGTTTGGGTGGCCTGGGCAGTGGCGTTGGGTGATGTCGTGAGTGGTGCAATTAATAATTACTTGGAGATGGGTTGTCTTTAAATGCAAGCATGTATTCAATCACACCAATCATCAAATATAAACAGTTAGTGTAAAAAGTATTGGGTGTGTTGGAGTACCCCAACTAACACTCAATGTGCACTAATAAAACACCATAGGTAAGTGGTTTATTTATTTAGGCAACTAAAAACTACAAGTAATTCACACAATCCTAGGGCAACCATGAGTCCCAAAATACCTCCAATGCCATGCGATTTCTCTCAGCCAAAGAGAGGTTGTTGTCTTTGGTAGTTTTCTTCAGCTGATGGCTAGACGTCAGGGAATGGTGGAGTTGATCCAGGTATGGACAGCAAGGTGGATGGTCTCACTGATGTCGTTTGGGAGCAAAATCCCTCAATGTGGCAGGACAAGCAGTTTAAATACAGTTCCAAGTTGGTGGTGTAAGTTGGTGATTTGTTACACTCAATGAAAGTCAATATCCATTGGTTATGTCCATGAGATGATACAATTGCTGCTGGGCATATTCTTTGTGCATGTCCATGGAGCTGTGCTCCCTATCAGTTGTAACCAGTCATTGCTAAGCATGCCTATGGCTAGTGCCCCTTACAGCCCCTTATCGACTATAAGCAGGCATGACTAAGAATATCAATGTCTGCTGTTCCTGATGGCCAGCAACTTAGTGAATCCCAGCATGTCCAGGCATGTCTACGGCCTATGCTCCTTACAGGCAATATGTCCAGAGATTTAGCTCTGTGGCATGCAGTGTTGTGGTGGGTGGCTGTCTCCAGATCCTGTCTGGGTCCATGTGGGAGTGGTGGCCAGGGATCCTTTGTGGTGTGTGGGCACTGATGCTGGGGGTCCTCTGTGGGAGGAGGTCCTGTGTGGGAGAGTGCCTGGGTGCAAATGCTGAGGCCAGGAGACCCAAATGGGCACACTGCCACTGGGCCAGGATTCCTGCATGGGAACAGCTGTCAGTGATTCTCTAATAATTCACCTATCCACCATTTTAAAGACAAATTCAGCTTAACTTGGCTCCTAATTTGTAGATTGCAAGTCATCATTCTGACTAAAGGTATACTTTCTCCTAATGGGTAATTATTCAGATTGTGCAAGCCTAGAAAAAAAAAATCATCTTTCCAGTTAGTGTAAGAAATTTTTCCCTAATTTTCTTAACTGGTATTCAAATATCCCATTCATTCAATCAATCCAACAGCTTGGGGATAATATGGACCATGATAAATTCATTTATATTATTTAAGATATAATACCTTTTAAACAACTTAATAAGTGGGCTAAAGAACTGAACAGACACTTCACAGAAGAAATACAATCAGTTAACAAACATATGAAAAATGTTCATCTTTAGCAATTAGAGAAATGCAAATTAAAACTACACTAAGATTTTATCTCCATCCAATCAGAATGACAATTATCAAGAATACAAGTGACAATAAGTGCTGGGGAGGATGTGGGGGAAAAGGCACACTCATACATTGCTGGTGGGTCTGCAAATTGGTGCAACCACTCTGGAAACTAGTATGGAGATTACTCAGAAAACTGAGAATAGAACCACCATTGGACCCAGGTATCCCACTTCTTGGTTTATACCCAAAGGACTTAAAATTAGCATACTACAATGATATAGCCATGTCAGTGTTTATAGCAGCTCAATTCACAATAGCTAAACTGTGGAACCAACCTAGATGCCCTTCAGCAGATGAGTGGATAAAGAAACTGTGGTATATATACACAATGGAATATTACTCAGCTTTAAAGACCAATGAAATTATGGCATTTTCAGGTAAATAGATTCAGCTGGAGAATATCATGCTAAGTAAAATAAAATAAACCCTCCAAAAACAAAGCCTGAATTTCTTGTCTGATAAGCAGATGCTGATCCATAATGGGTAGGGGGAGGGAAGAATGAAGGAACTTTGGATTGTTTAGAGGCTAGTGAGGGGAGAGGAGTGGGTATGAGGATGGAAGCTTCGTTGAAGGAGATGGACATTATTACCCTACATACATATATGATTACCGGTGTGACTCTGCACCATGCACAGCCAGAGGAATGAGAAGTTGTGCTCCATTTGCGTACAATGTGTCAAAATGCATTCTACTATCATGTATAACTATATTAGAACAAATTAAAAATAAAATATTATGAAAAAGGGATACCTTTGAATTTCTTTGCCTTTAAAATGAGAAAAATTATCCTTGCTCATTTGCAGGGGAGCTCCAAAATAAAGAATATTATCAAGGGTATGACAAGTATTCTTCTGAGCAGCCCCTTTATAAGCACAAGTAACAAGAACACCTGAATATGTATCTGCACAAGTGCATACATATTGGCATCCTCTACTTGTGGGGAGTGTCCCTATGTAATAAATTTGCCATATATATGCAGGGAAAGTCCCTTTAGCTAGCTTACAGGTTATTAATTTTGGAACAGCGCTTTCATTTTCTTTCTTACAGATTTCACATTCATCTTTTACCTTCTTTAAGATAGAAAAAGGGAGAACTATCCCCGGGCATGTGTCCACCTGTATATACCTTGAATTCCTAAATTGTGATGTACCCATTTTGCCAGGTGTGTTCTCCAGGTCCTTCCCCTTTTACCATGGCAATTTTTGCCAGTTGGTCTACGTGGGTGTTGTACTCAATGTTTGGACAAATTCACTGAAGTATGTGCATCTACATGAAAAACTGACAAGTTACTACATTGCACCGTTTCCCAGGTATCCCGCCATAACTCCTTTCCCCAGATTTCTCTTCCGTGAAAATCCCACTGTTTTTCTTTCATATTGGCCCAAGTTGCCAGTCCATTTGCTACTGCCCAGGAGTCAGTACATATGACATTGTCTCCCCTTTTCCTGTTGTCACATGGTGTACTGCCTTTAATGCTACTAATTGGCTACTCTTTGCTTTCTGTTTCTAGAGTCATGTTAGTAACAGGATAACATAAGAGACCTCCTTCGAATGTTGAGCCTGACTTACATATTAAGCAGTCCCTTCAGGGAACTAGGAATGCTTTTCTGTTCAGTAGTTAAGATACAATATCCATGATTCCAGCTTATTTTAGACATGACTCTGGGAGGGAGTAACAAGGGATATTGTGTGATCACCAGTTTATATAGATGCAACTATTTCATGTAATTAAGAAACACCATGCTTTCTGGTTTTAGCTCTATTTTGAATATGCCATTTCCACTTCATAATGCTAGATTCTTGAGCATGTCTAATCTTAGAGGAGGCTGGAGTGCTTACTACCATGTCATTATAGGACTGTTTCATTTCAAAATAACCTCATGATTAATAGCCAATTTTTCTGTGTTTACCAAGGCCCAATAAGCAATCAATAGTTACTGTGGAAAAGGAGTATACCCTGAACAGGGTAACTTTTGAGATGAGAATCCTAAAGGCATGTATATCCATCTTTGTTTCTGCCACAAACACCAGTTAGCATAATTATCTTCAATGGACACTTGTATTTCCACTTGCCCATCCTTCATAGAACACAAGTCTAGGGCTGTTTGGTTAGCAGCCTTACTCTCCTCAAAAGCTTTTCTTTTTCACCCCATTCAAATTCATATTTTTTTCCTAGTCAACCAATATAATGGTTGTAAAATCTGCCCTAAATGAGGAATATGAGCTCTCCAATATCCAGAGTCCTACAAATTTTTGTGTATGATTTTTACTTTGAGGGACTGCAAAGTCTATACTTTTCTATGTAGCCTTAAGCAAAAGCCTCTCTTTGATTTCAAAAAATCCCTAAAGATTTCACATTTTGTTAGGGTCCTTGTATTGTGGCTGTATTTATTTCTGACTCTTTTTTTTTTTCTTGTGAGAAATCTATTTTTGTAGGATTTAACTGTTTCTCTGTCTTTTCCTTGTATCAAAATACCATCTATGTAGTGTGTGGTTTGTACTTCTGGAAAGTATCCTTGATCTAAATGCTCCAAAACTACCTAATGACAAATAGACTGTATAAATAGCCTTGTGGCAATCTTGTAAAAGTGTACTGTCTCCCTTGCCACATAAAAACAAATTAGTTCCACTGGCAAGGGTCAATAGGAATAATAAACATAGATTTAGCCAAATCTGTAACTACATACCAGTGCTCTGGGAATTTTTGAATTCTATCAGTTACTGCTTTAAACACCTTGTTCCCACTTTCTTCTTTGCTCTTCCTTATGGGATGTACATCTATTTCATCAGGATGTTTCCTCATGATCAAGCCTCTTCCTGTAAGTCAATCTCACCTTTATCAGTACTGTCCCAAATGTCTTCATTCCATTTATCAGGGTCCCAGTCTGGGCTGACACATGCAATAGTAGTATGGACTTTCTTATTAATCTTTCCTCTTTTTATACTTGTATTGCCCACAGTGAACTGCTATTTTTTCAGATACTACCTGATAGTTTCTAGCCTGATCATTCAAAACAAAATTTTGACATTGTAACATAGACAGTTCACTTTGTGGTTCTGCTAATTCTTTTTCCAACATAACCTTTTCATTAATCAAAGCATCCTGGTGTTCACACATTTTTTTCAATAAGCAGTCAAAATAATCTAACCTCTCCTAAACAACCCAGTCATTTCTTTTTCTGCTGGCACTTTCTGAAGACAAGCAATAACCTAAGAAGGAAAGTAAAAATTTTATAGTGAAGGAACAATAAGAATAACAAAAAAGGGCTACCTCAGGGACTCAGTTAGGACTCAACTAGGCTTCATGAGAAGATGCAAAGACCCTGAACATGAAGTTTCTCTCTCATCTATCTCATAGGCCATGTGGTTTCTTCTGATCTAGTCTCTGCTGCTGCTTGTCATTTTCTCTTTAATGCACTTCTTCCCCCCTTCCCCAAATGAATCAATATGGGCTACAGTCACAGCCTGTTTTCCCTCAAAAATCCCAAACAGACCTCATCAGTAACCAGAGGTTTCTGTCACTATATAACATTTTCAAGAGTGATTCAGTCTCAGGGTAGTGGACAATTTACAAATAGAAAAATACCTACCAAAGGCTAATCAATCAGCAGTACTCAGAGATAGGTGTAGTTACATAACCATAGCTGCCATAAACAGTGGTCCTTTCCAGAACAAGGAAATGTAGATGGATGTAGATGGAAAAACATGTCTATTATAGGAAAAACCACAGGATCTTTTTTTTTAACACTTTCTATTGGTGCCAATTTCATAAGTTTTTGATTAAATAATCAGGAAAGTATTCAGGAAGCAGTATAATTCTGCCTTTGACCACCTTTTTTTCTCAGGTCACTCAAGGATGAGTTTTTTCAATTTAGATTTTTTAGAATGTTAGTTTAATATACAGACAGCTAAATTTGCAGCATGAAGCAGCAGAGTTAAAATGAAACTGTTTTACCAAAAAGCTCATGTAAGAAGAGGGGAAAAAAATATGCCCAAGTGAACATTTTAATTAACTCACGTGCAACTTTAATTAAAAACATAATGTGTCAGGAAAATGAGTAATGCCTTAGGGCAATAAAATAGCTGTGTTTCGTGCTTAATCTTCTGCTTCATCTCTTTCATGGCACGTGTATCTTGTTGTTAAGAAAAGATATTTTTTCTTCCTCTGGTTCACAAAGAGAACCTCTACTTACGAAATGAATTCAACAAAACAAAGTTGTAGAAAATATCATGTGAGAACTTTTTTTTCTTAACTGGAGTTCCTGATTTCCTTCAATTTTTGTGTATTTCCTTTCTCTAAATACACCCTTTTCAGGAAATCTGATAACTGGGTCAAATCAAACTTAGTCTGGTCAAAATTTATTATATCCTTTGTGGTTCAGAGTATAATGAAAGGCCAACAATCTATTCCCTCTGCTTAGGTGTGAAGTATTGAGTACTTGACTCCCTATGGGGTAGAGAAATAACCCTGACTTAGAGTCCCATTATTTGGAGTTGTATCTCACCTCTTTATGCAAACAAGATGTAAAGCTTTGTGGACTTCAGTTTTCTTCTCTCTAAATCGTGGACAATCATATCTGCATCCCATGTTGGAAATAGGATCAAATGGATTGTGAATATGGAAATAGTCATATCTCCTCAAGGGTGCATTCTGGGGAACAGAAATTTTTGTTGCTGTTTTTGTTTGTAACTCACCATTTCCATCTAATGGGGATTAATCTTAGTAGGATAAAATGGGAAACCAGGAGAAGTAGCCTGGCAGCATGTAATGAAAGATCAGAGAGAGGGCCAGCAAAGAATATCAAATCTGGGCCAACAAATATGTCCAATAGGCATTTAAAAATGATTTATTTCTGGATATCTGATGTAAATCCACTTTTTCATCTGCTGAATAAAATCTCCAGAAAATTCCACATTGCTTTGTTGATTTGTGATCTCTATGGAAATTGCACAGAGCTACAAATCCCTGTCTCAAGGAGTCAGGTTGTGGAGATGGCCAAATTCTAGGTTTTACTGGATTGTAACAATAGTCTAGCTCTTCTAACAGAAAAGACTCAAGTTGGGATCCTCTGCTAATCTCAGTGACTATACCAGTTGTCTTCCAGGGCCAGAGAAGAGGCTGTCTCTTAAAGATCTATAATTACTTAGATTTTCTGGAGAGTCCAGTAACCCTCTTCCATCACCTCTAGAAGCTAAATTATGGGAAGGTACAACAGTCAGCATTAATGATAGCCACTGTGTCATAGAACTTGTCCCCAGGACTTATCCAAAGTTTAGCAGATAGGACACAGATTTGTCATTCTAGCTTATCTGTGCTACCCTCCTTCAGGGATGTCTGAAGTGAGGCTGGAGGAAGGTAGGCTTAGCTAAAACTACAGAGAACATTAGTACAGATGAAGTGAACAATATCAAAACCAAGCAAGAGTGTTGAGGTTAAAAAAAAGTAATAATAAAGGGCTCTTCATGCACGAGGGCCAAGAGATCTAGGCCAGTAGTATCAGGTACCTGAATTAGCAGTATGGACCCTGGAAGGTGGAAGCTAGTAAAACTAGTAAAAAGTATATGGGGCAGAGGCAGAGTTGAGTGGGGAGTTGCCCTTGAGCAATTATTTGGCTTCTCAGAATTTAGTTGTATATGCCTTCATGAACCAACTGTGGTATAGCCTGTGGGTCGGTTGGTCAGTCTTGCAACAAGGGCCAGCATGGGAAAGTGATTCCTTACAACATTGTTGCTCTATGGTTAGGTGAGGAAGAACACAGACCCACTGGATCAAAACTTCCACCATGCGAAGTGATGTTTTCTGCTCCTTACCCTCCTCTGCCTTCCCACAGAGTAGTGAGTCATCACCTCAGGCATATCCAGGTGACTTGGAAAAAGCTGCTTATTCCTTTCCCTATGTTATCCATAAAACACTTGTTCACATTATTTTTCCAAACAATCTTAAGTGTCCTAAACTCAACCTACACATACCAAATCCTGTTTCCATATTTTCCTGATAAGGAAAGCAATTTTGATCTTAAATGAGATTTGGGGGCAACTTACTGGAGATTCCATTATAATTGTATTTTTACCTAGATGTATGTGACAAATAAGAATAGACCCCTTGGAGATTTATTTGCATGAATTTGTCATATATAAATTGACACAAATGAGAGAGAAAAGTTTAGGCTTACACGGGTTGCAGACTGTAATTCATAGTGCAATTCCTGCTATTGTAATCAATCATCCTAGATTTGCCCTGCTAAGGTTGCTCTCCTGAGACCAAGTGGAGTTTCTAGATAATTTTGAAAACTGTGAATTTGGTGCCATCTCACCCTTCTCTGGGCTTAACATAAAGGTTATTACAAGAGAGTCATCAGATGCACTTCCTAAAGTGTGCTTTTCTGAAAGTGGCCACGTTAGTCTTGAGATTTGTATCTGGTTCCTAGTCTAAGCTCCTAGTTTTAGGTTCCCTAACTAGAATAAGAGGTTTTCACTGAATGCTAAAAGTCAACAGTCAGGACAAAGAAAAAGCACAACATTTCAAAGTTTTCTTTATAGGAAGATCAACAGTGCTTTTCTGCTAACATAATCACTAGTACAGCACAAGTTCATGCAGTACATGGGGATCTTTTCTGACAGAGTTTGAATCCTTAAGGTTTTGCATGGTTGCTTGGAGCCCCAAGTGACTTCTGACCTGGGGGAGGGGGGAGAATAAAGGCTTTGGCACTTTGGCATCAGTATTAAGAATATTTTGCTGGGCATGAAGGCACATGCCTGTAATTCTAGCAGCTCTGGAGGCTGAGGCAGGAAGATTGTGAGTTCAAATCTAGCCTCAGCAATAGCAAGGCACTGAGCAACTCATTGAGACCCTGTCTCTAAATACAAAATAGGGCTGGGGATGTGGCTCAGTGGTCAAGTGCTCCTGAGTTCAATCCCCAGTACTAAATAAATAAATGAATAAATGAATAAAGGAATGCTATTCTCTCATTCATTGCTTCTATAAAATCCTCATTTCTAGAAATCCTCTACTTTCTCTCCCTATTCCTCCTCTCTATAATGCAAATGCCAATAGAGACTCTGTAAGTAGTAAAATTAATTTAAAACATACATTCTACTTTCAAAATTCATTCTTCGATTTCTTCTAAAAAACATTCATGGAAACAATCATAATTCTTCCCATTTTTCATGGGAAGAATGATACATACTCCATTGTGTGCTAAACAAGGCCTTGGAAAACTTTATAGGTAAATGACATAGATATCACATTGGAGCCTATCTTATCAGAACTCAACCACTTGCTTAGATTTCTTCTGGGGGATCTTTAATCACTGAGAGGGATACACCCTGGTTACGATGAAAACAGCCTCTAGGTTTCCATTTTTACCCCACGCAGCAAATGAATTCTTATTTCCTGAGCTCAGCTTTTGGTGGAAAAACAAAAGGAAAGTTTGCTAGGCTTAGCTTAGGCAGGAGTAGAGAGTGCCATCAAAAGTGGTCAGGATCGTGAAGCTGAGGATCATAGACTTTGCATTCATCAGTTTTGACTATGACCAACTCAAAATCAGATTTCTTGAGAAACTAATTCAGAGAAAGCTCAGTTTTCTTAGCAACTGATCAGGGCTCCCTCAAACAACCAAGGACCAGGGTGTTTCCTTAAGAAGACTCACAGCTTTATCTAGTCTTCTAGGGCAAACAAAGCAGCATCATTGATAAAGGATCTAGTTATTTTCCTCTTTTGGTAAGGAAGTTGTTGGTGAGTAGTCAACTGTTTCTTTCCTTTGAAGCTATGAAAAGAAATTGATTGTCCTGACTGCCTGGAGCAGTTTTTTGGAGGAGGGAAGCGTGAAGAGTAATGTCTCTTAGAGAAATTCAGAATATTGAGGATGCCTTGGGTGTGGATTCTTGTTGCTTTGGTCCTGGCTCTGGCATGGCATTGGGAATAAATTCATTTCCTATCACACAGGGGAGTTTCTACTTTCATTGGATATAAAGTAATTTTTATTAGATTATTATCATTTTAATGGGTACTAATCAGCTGGTAAACATACGGGCAAAGCTTATATCAACACCTGTTCTCGCTGATATGGAGATCTCTTTGCAGCGCTCCACAGACATAGGCTTAGTTCATTAAATACTAAATACTGTATTAATAATTGACTTCCTTGGAAACAAATTGGCCCCAGTGCTCTGTGTTCTGTTTTAATTTTCCTTGTAGAGGCACCAAAAGCATAGAAAACTTCTCGTACAGGGTATTTTAACCAAGTAATCACAGTTATTACTGAAAACAACAGTTTTGACGCATTTTTGCTGGTTTCAAGGGACCCATGAGAAATTCCCTTTTTTTTTCCTTTCGCAAGACTATTCGTTTCATTTAGCTTTTAAAGGCTATCTCTATGCTGTCTCAACTGCAACATCTCACTCTCTGCAGCCAAACAGCCTGTTGTGTTCTGTTTTTTGCAGATACACAAAAATCAAAACATCAATTTAGCACAATTTATTGAGTAGGCTTCTGCAATTTGGATTAAACTTTACTTTAATATAATTTTCACCTTTCATTTGTATTTAAATTATAAGAATAAGGATAAAATGAGGAAATAAAAATACAAATATGAATTCAAATAAGGCCAGTAAAATAGGACGAACTTTTAAAAATAAGTCAATGTAAAATGTCCCACTTGGATTCCCAATGGGAAGCTTAATATAATATGCCAATGATGATTTTATTTACTGAATACCAAATAATCTACTTTATGCCGGGCACACTGTTGAAACAAGAAGCCTATTAGGTAGTTGCTATTATCTCAATTTTTAGGATGAGTACTCTTGAGTTTCAGTGAGCTTACATTTTCTAAATGACTGTGTCAAAGGAAGGACTTAACCTATGGATTGATCTCATTTTCTTCTGTGTCATGCTGTTTTCTCTCCCTGATAACAGGAGTTACATTTACTGCGCATCTACTGTTATGTGCTATTGTAACACATACAGTGTTTATAATCTCTGTAGCAACTCAGAGATAGCTACTTTAACCTAAATTTAACAAGAAAAGAAATTGAGATGTAGAGAGAGATCCAATTTTTTGTCTAGATCTGCATAATTAGGAAGAGGCAAACCACGTTTTCTAATCTGGATCCACCTGACACCAAAATTTGAGTTTCTCTCATTTGGCATTATGGTCATATCAGGGATCAGTAGTAGATGAACAAGAAAGACGCAAGCATCTCTAAAGATTGACACTGCATATACTTCATTACTAGTGACAAATTAAGGCATTAAGAGGTAAATTATTTAATTTCATGCTTTAAACATTAAATAGAAAAGCTTTGTAAGTTATGGATAGGTCAAAATGTACCCAACATCTTAAAGCCACCTGAAATGCTAAAATAATTTTTTCTACCAGCTCTATTAACCTTAGTGGCCTGGTCACTATCTACGTAAATTTAAGGTAACTTACTCAACATCTCAATGAGTGAAGTCAATTTCAAACCTGAAGTCCAATTGTTTCCACAATGTAACTCATCTTCTCTTTTGTATTTTAAGAATAAATATGCATAATTAATACTCTAAAATATATAAATCAACCTCCTTTAGTATGTATGTTTCAAAGAAGCTATGTCATAGGATTATATTTGCAAACTCTGAAGATATTATAGTGCCGTAATTCTGTTTTCTCATTTTATCCACATGAACCTTTGTGGACCTATGGAGTGGGAAGGGATGAGGGCAGAATTCATAGAATGTGAAGTCTTTTTAAATAAATGGATAATATTCTAGCTACATTATGTCAGACCCTACCTCATTCTCTAAGCCTGTATCTCTCACCATTAGAATGGGCTGCTCTTCACAGTTCCAAGTGACAATCTTGATAAATGTAGAACCACACTGAGATGACCTGAGCTCTCCATGGTAGAGTAGTGAGCAGCCCCTAAATTAGGGCATCCTACCACTGACTAGTAGTCATTTCACTGCCTTTTCAGTTTGATACCAATAATATCATCTGGTAGTATTCTATTAAGCTTTCCAATGGAAATCTAAGTGGAACATATTTACTTCTTTAAAAAAATTAATTTGCTGGCCCAATTTGACTTTATTTCATCATTCAAGTACTTGGTGGTGAGGCTTGTGGCTTTGGTTTCTGCAACTCTGTCCCACCTTTGTTTGCTCAGCTTAGGCCTTGTCCTGGAGCACTCACTGAGTAACTGGACCTGTACTCTACAGCTGAATCTGGTGCATACCTCCTGCTGGTTCATGGGCCACACTTGCTGGTTGTTGTGACTTTGCTGTCATTTTTCTACACTGCAATTCCACTAGCCTGACTTGTAACTAAAAGTTTGCAACAGCCCTTGGACACTTTCTTTGGCCACTGAGTAAAACCTCCATAGTTATCTTTCAAACATATTCAATTCTGGTGAGCCTCATTCACCATATATGCCCAAGTTTGCCCCAGTGGCACATCATATCCCCGTCTCGGGATAGAGAAATAACATTGCCAGTTCCACTTGATCAGCCCTGGGCAACTATACCACCAGAATGAGTCCCACTGTAGATATTTCTTTGTGTGTGAATTTATATATTTATATCTATTCTCCCGCCTGATAGCATTTTTGTATATACTACACAGAAATATTTTTAGTAATATCATTTAAAAACTTTTTATTGGTACATATTTGTTATACAGAATCATGGTTTTCATGGTAGCACATTGTAAAAATACTATTCATTTTCCTCTTTTCTATGAGCCTCAGTTTTTCCCTAATGCATCTGTTAAAATGAGAATGAACCAGTTAAAATCTCTGAAGAGAAACTCTACATTTTCAGCCTGATGTAGCAGCCTAGTTCTCTAGTCATACTCCCATGAAAGAAACTTATATCCAAGTACCAAGTACATAATGGCAGATACCCAAGAGAATTATGACGAGTTGAGGCTGCCAATTCATTGCTAATGCTAAGAAGGTGTGAGTGTGTTGCTGCCCCTCCAAGCTAGAGCTCAATCAACAAAATCGTCTTTCTCTGACTTCACAGAACTTGTACGGCTGGCAGTATTCTATTTATTTAATTAACTTTCAGTTAGTATTCCTCAGGGGTAGATAGAGATGAAAATCCCAAAGTTGTCTTGCAAGATGTAAACAATTCCTGGCACATACATTTAAAAAGAGAGCAGAACATAACTTTAGTATTTTAAAACTTTAGCTTTTGGTTCAGAAGCTGCCTCATCAAATCAAACCCACAGGTGTTTGATGACCCACTATGTACAGGGCATCTTGTTAACTGCTGAGAAGAACCTGTGTCTTGGCCTGAGGACAAAAGTTATGCTGATTTGAAACACAGTCAACCAAAGAAAAGTCAATTTCCAATTGTAATTTATGATACAATTTAATACAGTGTGTGTGGTTTCTCAGTTGGACTGCAAACCTCTGAAAGGATGGATTTCTATCTTGTATTTTTTATTTTGAAATCCTACTATCTCAAATAGTATTTTACCCACACTAGTGGGATAACATTTCAGCTAACAATCTTTAAACTGCCTTGTAAAGAATATTTTTCAGAAAATTTCACAATTGCTATAACTTCTAGGATTGATCTTGATGAGTTCAACTCACTTCATTAAAGTCCAATCCCAAGTGCATATGACTATATCTTTGCTCTCTATGCTTATATTATTGCCTGGACACTATTTAATACATTATGTACATGAATAGGAGGAAATTTTTATGAAAGTATCAGATTTTTAAAATTAACACTTCATTCCATATAAGATTTGAAGGAAAACATACAATCAACTAGGAAAATATGAATTAGAAAAGTAGGAATAGGCCAGAGGGAAAATATCTGGCTGAGCTTTCTGAAGGTCAAACGGTAAAAGGCAGCACAAATGCACAGTTCTTATAATCCAGGAAGAGAAACTTGGCCCATCTGTAGAGAATGAAAAAGTACTTTCCCAGGATGCTATGGTTTCAATTTTTGTGTTATCTCAGGATATATCTTTTGCAATCCTAACTCCCAAACTTACAGTATTAGGAGGTTTGACTTCTAGGAGGGGACTAGGACCCTCAACTCAGTCATGGGATGCACATCCTAAGACACTTTTTGTGGTTACCTGAACAAGATGAACCCTTCCCATGGATTGAAAAAAAAACTCACACTAAATCAACTTTAGATAGTTTGTTGAATCTTTCAACAATGAGTATTGGTTTTCTTTGGAATAAGTTCCCTTGGGACATTTTGTTGTTTTTATTACCTAATCACTCTGATATTATTCCCTGGGAAAATAATTTTCTAGCTTTCTAACACTTCCTATGGTTAGTCTGTTCAGCATTTTGGATATTGTCCCTAAGATAAATAACCTAGAGAAAGAAGGCATGGTGCATTGCCTGAAAATTCATCCCTGAACCAGCTCCAGGGTATGAGGATTTCACATATCAGATCAGTGATCATTGGTGAACTTTGCCTTGGATCATTTTCTTCAAACCTTTTTGAGGTCTTTCTCCTTAGTCTAGTTTTTCATGTCCCTAGGATCAAGAGATTTCATCCAGTCTCCAGTGAGTTGTGATGGGTCTTCAGCCAATATCTGTAGGCACAAGGCATGATCTGAATCGCTACAGTTCTGATGAAGTCTTCTCCATCTAAAATTCTGCCTCTTTCAGGTCAAACAGTCTGCTTCCTGCAGGTCTTTTTACAATAATTCTAATAGATATTTCTTTAAGGGACACAATAACACCAGGGACTATTTGGAAATTCAGTGTTTACTTTTGGGGGTTTTGACACAGATTAAATTGAAATTGGAACAAAAAGAAACCCTGGGAGGAGATTATGTTGTTTGATGTTATCAGACGAGACATCTTTCTGTATTAGTCTATCTCATGTTGCTATAACAAAATACTTGAGGCTGGGTATTTCATAAAGAGATTTATTTAACTCATGGCTCTGGAAATTGAAGAGCATGGCACCAGCATCTGTGTGACTTTGAGGGTGTCATGGAAGATGGCATCACAATGATGGTAGAGCAGATAGAAGAGGTCACATAGCAAGACAGGATGCAAAAGAGAAAGCTGAGCATGTGAACCTGCTTTATAATAAGCCATTTCCATGAGTGCTAATTCACTTTGCAATTCTTATATTAGTCTTCTCCAGGGCAATGTCCTCATGACTTAACTATGCCCTACTGTTTCCACCACCTCAACACTACCACACTGGAGACCAAGATTTTAATACATGAAGTTTGGGGTATACAGTAAAATCACATACAGATCATAGCACCTTCTTTTTGGTAATTTTTTAATTCTTATTTTTGAAGTTTTTTTTACTTTAGGGAACAATAAATGCTGGCTTTTTAATTGTAAGAACTGATAAAATTGTCATGAGCTCAAGCTGTGTCTAAATCAGCTATAAAGCCATTCTCATTTGTATTTATGTCAGACTGGTCTTCTACATATAAATTGTCTTCCTTTGTCTTTCAGAGGAAATATAATTAACTTTTGTATATTAATCTACCCTGCCACCTTGCTATACTCTTATTAATTTCAAGAGCTTTTGTTGTTGTTGACCCTTTGGGATTTTCTACTTAGACAATTGATGTCATATAGCAACATCTTCATATTTTTATGGAGCTGTCTCCCTCTCATTTTATATTTCTTTTTTCCTCTCTCAGGAAACATTAGAAAGTAACTGATAGAAAATAAATATTCACTTAATATTTAGAATAAATAAAAATATAAAATGTTCAACAGAAAGTAAAAGTAAGTTATCACATAGTGTTTCTCTTTGTGGACAATGAAAAATATGATTATGTTGTAGCTATTGTTACTATAAGAAAAGGGAAAACATTGAGTTCTAAGATAAAAGATATGCTTTGGAATAATTCAAAGACATTTAAAATTTAGCTCATTAGAATCATATCAGCACATTAAATTTCTCATGATTTAGCCGTCTTAACTATCCTAGATTAGTTTTATGAGTTAAGTGCTACTGGGGCTGGAATATAGCTCAGTGGTAGACTACTGTCCAAGCATGTGTGAGGCCCTGTATTTAATCCTCAGTATTGATGATGGATGTTGGGGGAGGTGACACTGGTTCCATAGCTTGTTTAAAATTAAAAATTATATATGTAAAAGCTACGTTCAACTAAATGGAATGAGGATACAAATAATCTTTTTAAAGTTTTATGAAAGTCTTAGAGTGCTATAAATCATATGACCCAATGTTTTAATAAAACCAGTAATCTCAAGATACCTAATCATTTGTCTAAGATTTTAGATTTATTATTTGAAATTCCAAGTAACTTCTAAATAAGAAACAGATCTAAATACCAGTTAGCTGAAGGTAATTTTAATTTGCTTTTCTTTCTTAAAATGCCAATAGTTTTACAAAATAAGCAAATAATTCAGATAATGACTCATGTTCATTTTGGACTCTTAAGATAAGTGCTCATGTAAAATGAAGGTAAAGAATTTCATCATTTTTTTTTTGTCCTGATATTCTGTGTGTCCAGAGAAGTAGAGGTGTGGGGGATTACATATTCCTTGTCTTGACCTTTTGGTGTACTGTAAAGCAAGTAGAATACCCATGATGGAAAACAGATTTTGGGATTTTTTTTTTATTGTCTAGGTTTTATTATATATACTTATGGCTTCAGGAGTTGTTACAAGGCCTAATAATCATTTATCTCTGATATTTGCATTACTGGCTGGTGCTCTTTATCCAAAGCTTTAAATGCTATTACATAGTCATCACTATGTAAGATGACTCAAGAATTCATCCTACAAAAAAGAAGAGTTAACTTTTTTCAGTAATGAACTATGATCTCTGGATACCCTACTGCTCTTGATCAGCTAAATATTGGCTGTAGATAAAAAGCTGTCCCCATGGCCAGCTTTGTGTTCCTTTGGTCAAAAGGGATGACAGAAGAAAAGCAGCTCTGACAGCTGAAAACTAGAACTGACCTGGAACTAACTAGTCTGTCATTCACACCTAGGCCCTGAAATTCTCCAGTTAAACAATTGCACAGAATACCAATTTCAGATAATGCCACTGCATGACTATGAAAGATCAAGACAAAAACAAGAGCATTCCTCAATAACTTCTACACATAGACAAATCATGAAAAGATTTCAGACCCTTAACCCTTACTATGATCAAACATCCCCCATCATGGCTCCTATGTGATTACTCATTTCTCATTTTTTGTTTATTTTTTAAAGTTTTTAGTAGTTCATTATAGTTACACCTAATGGTGGGGTTCATTTTGATATAATCATACATGCATGAAATATAATTGGCTCCATTCCAGTCCTGAGTACTTCTTTTCCTCCTTCCCTCCCTCCTCCTGTTCCCCTTCCTCTACTATTTGATTTTCCTTCAATTTATGCTTTATGGGCATACATAAAAGTGAAATTCACTGTAGTATATTTATACATATATACATAACATAATTTGGTCAATTTCATTCTGCATTTCCTCTCTTCCTGCCCTCCTCCTCTCTTCATTCCTTTCCTGTACTCCACTGATCTTTCTTCTATTTTCATGGCATCTCCCTCCTTTTTTAAACTTTGCTCTTGCTTCTTCTGAATATGAAAGAAAACAGTTGGCCTTGACTTTCTAAGTCTGGCTTATTTCACTTAGTATGATATTCTCCAGGTTTATCCATTTTCCAGCAAATACCATTTCATTATCTTTAAAACTGAGTAATACGCCATTGTGTGTGTATGTATACCACATTTTTCTTTATCCATTCATCTGTTGATGAGTACCTGGGCTGATTCCATAATTTGGTTATTGTGAATGGTAATGCTATAAACACTGATGTGCCTGTATTACTATAGTATGCTTATTTTGGTGCTTTTGGATAAATACCAAAGAAAGTAGTAGCTAGATCCATATGGCTGGTCAATTCCTAGTCTTTTGAAGGAACTTCATACTGCTTTCTCTAGTGGTTGTACTGTTTCAATCCCATTTACAATGCATGCATGTACCTTTTCCCCCACATCCTTGTCAGTATTTATATTTGTATTTTTTTAATTTGTTTTATTTAGGCTTACATGTTAACAGTGCAATTTGATTCATTGTACATAGATAGAGGATAACATATCAATTCTCTAGTTGTAAGTTGTATAGAATCACAACATATATGCAGTCATACATAAAGTTAGGGTTATTATGACCATCATATTCCACCACCTTCTTGATGATTGCCATTCCAACTAGAGGGAGATGCGTTCTCAATGTTTGGATTTGCATTTATTTCCCTAATTGCTAAGGAGGATGAACATTTTTCATATATTTGTTGGCCATTTGAGAAATTTCAGTTTAGTCCTTTTGCCTGTTTATTGATTGCATTTTTAGGTGGGTTTTTTTTTTTTTTAGTTTTTTGAGTTCTTTATATATTCTGGATATTAGTCCCCTGTCAGAAGAATAACTGGAAAATATTTTTTCCCAACTATAGGATCTCTTTTAATGTCCTTGTTTCCTTTGCTGTGCAGAAACTTTTTAATTGGATGCCATCCACTTGTTGATTATATTTTTTGAGCTTTAGGAGTCTTCTAAGGAAGTCAGTGCCTGCACTAATACATTGGAGTATTGAGCCTATATTTTTCATACAGTAGTTGCAAAGTTTCTGGTTTAACCCCTAGGTCTTTGATCCACTTTGAGTTGATTTTTGTGGATGGTAAATGAAAGGAATTTAGTTTCTTTCTTCTACATATGAATATTGACTTTTCCCAGCACCATTTATATAAAAGCTCTCTCTTCCCAACATGATTTTGCTACCCTTGCTGTGTATCAGATGACTGTATCTATGTGGGTTTCTGTGTCTTCTATTTTATTCCCTTAGTCTTCAGATCTGTTTTAATGCTCAAGCCATGCTGTGTTACTACTGTTGTGTAGTATAATTTGAGAGCTACTATTGTAATATCTACAGCATTGCTCTTTTTGCTCAGTATTTCTTTGTCAATTCTGAATATTTTTATTGTAATAAATGAATTTTAGGACTATTTTTTCTACTTCTGTGAAGACTGTCATTGGTGTTTTGATGGGAATTGCATTGAATCTGTATAACACTTTTGGTAGTATGGCCATTTTGACAATACTGATTCTGCCTATCCAAGAACATGGGGAAGTCTTTCCATCTTCTAAGGTCATCTTCAATTTCTTTCTTCAGTTTTCTGTAGTTTTCGCTGCAGAGGACTTTAACCTCCTTGGCTGGATTTATTCCTAAGTTTATTTGTTTTTTTTTTTTTTTTAGGTTACTATAAATGGGATTTCCTGATTTTTCAGCAGATGCATTATTGGAATATAGCAAAGTGAGCGTTGATCTTTTATCCTACTTTGCTGAATTAATTTATAAGCTGTATTAATTTTTTGATGTGGGGACTCAAGTCTTCTGGTATAGTGTTTTGGTCTTCTAAATATGGGATTATGTTATTAGCAAGCAGAGTTAATTTGAGCTCTTCTTTTCCTATTCATATCCCTTTAATTTCTTCTTCTTGCCTGATTGCTCTGGATATAGTTTCAAAGACTGTGTTCCTCATGGTTCAATTTGAGGAGGTCATATGTGTGTATAAATTTGTAAATATCTTCTATATTTTCCAGTTTATTAGAGTATAAATTTTCAAAATAGTTTGTAATGATTCTCTGAATTTCAAAGGTGTCTGAGTTGATATCTCTTTTTCATCTCTAGTATTGTTGATTTGGGTCTTCTATCTTTTGGTCAGTTTAGCTAAGTTTTATCTATTTTGTTTACCTCTTCGAAGAACCAACTATTTCTTATATTAATTTTGGCTCTGATTTTAATTATTTCCTGTTTTATACTGATTTTTGGAATTATTCTTCTAGGATTCTGATATGTAAAATTAGATTATTTGGGATCTTTCAATTTTTTTGATGTGGGCACTGAATGCTATAAATTTGCCCCTTAGAATTCCTTCATACTGTCCTAGAGATTTTGATATGCTGTGTCTGTTCTCATTTGTTTCTAAGAATATTTCAATTTTCCCCAATTTCTTCTATTTTTCCATTCCTCATTTAAAGGTGTATTACTTAATCTCCAGGGGTTAAGATGGTTTCTGTTTTTGATCTTGTTAATTGTTACTAATTTTATTCCATTATGATCTGATAGGATGCAAGGAGTTATCTCTACTTTTTTGTATTTGCTAAGGCTTGCTTTGTGCCTAAATAATGTTCCATGAGCTGCTGAGAAGTAAGTGAATTTGTTGTCAGTGAATAAAATATTTCAGAGATGTCTGTTAGAGCCATTTGATAGTATTTTCTTTTTCAGTTAAGGGTATTTACTTAGTTTATTTGGATGATGTATCTATTGGTTAGACAGGTGTGTTAAAAATCACAGTAATATTGTATTGGTCTGTTTGATTTTTCAAAAATCAAGTAGGGCTTGTTTAATGTAGGCGCACCAATGTTTGAGGCATAAATATTTACAATCATTCTATGTTGTTGGATGATTCCTGTAACCAGCATGAAGTGACACTCTTTGTCTCTTTTGACTAAGTTCTGCTTGAAGTCTACTTTGGTATGAGAGTAGCTATACCTGCTTGCTTTTGTTCTCCATTTGCATTATATATTTTTCCAACCTTTCATCTTCAGTCTGTGGATGTCTTTGCCTGTGAGTCTCATAAGCAACATGTGGTTGGGTCCATTCTGACAATCTACATCTTTTAGACCAATTATACTCAGTTATTAAAGAGTGAGAATTTTCAGTTCCTGCCATTTATTTCTAATGCTTAATTCAGGCTTGATTCTCCTTTCATTGACTATTCTAGTGACTCATTCTTACAGTGATCTGATTTATTTTTCATTCTGTGTGAATGTTCACTAAGTATGTTTTGTAATACTGACTTAGTGGTTATGATTCTTTTAGTTTCTACTGAAGATTTTTATATTGTCTTCAATTCTGAAGGATAGTTTTCATTTGCACCTATTATCTTTCAGGGCTTAGTATATGTTACCCTCATGGCTTTTATAGTCTAGGCTGAGAAGTCAGTAGAAATTCTAATTGGCTTATTTCTAAATGTGACCTGCTTTTTTTCTTGAGTATTTTAAATTCTATCCTTACTCGGAACATTAGGCATTTAAATTATAATATCTTTTTATATCATTTGATCTTTCCTCTTCATGCTTTCATCCCATTCCTAAGGTTTGGAAAGTTTTCTGATATTATTTCATTGAAAAGGTTGTACATTCCTTTAGTTTGTATTTTGGTACCTTCTTCTATATCAATTATTCTTATATTTGGTGTCAGCGTTATCCCATATTTCTTCAATAATCTGGTCATGGTCTCTTGACATCTTTTCTTTATTGTTGACTCTATTTTCAAGATTATATACTTTGAGATCTGAGCATCTATGTTTTATGTGATTTAATCTGTTGGTGATCCTTTCAACTGAATTTTTAATTTGATTTATTGACTTTCATTTCCAGAATTTATTTTTCAAAATATCTTTATTGAAATAATCTTTCAATTCCTGTATTTAAGTTCATTCCTTACATGTTCTTGTAGCTCACTGAACATTTTAACTAGGAACTTTCTAAATTCTTTTAACATTTTCTCTACTGTGGTATAAGTGGGAACAGTTGTTGTGGTGTTGTAGCCTATTTGGGATTGTTTGGTCCCTTGAATTTTCATATTTATATGTCTAACTATCTTCTGGGATGATTATCTCTTCTACTTTTAAGCAAGCAACTATTTAAAGAGCTTATTTATCTTAAGTTTCCCAGTCTGATTGAATATTCAAGTATTGATACTCCCATTCAACTTGTTTCCTCTGCTATGCCTAGCATCAGCACCACTTTGACAGAAGATACTAAACACTATTAACTACAATCACTTCACAGCAAAGCAATGTGTTAATAAACCTTAGGGGGGAAACTTATTGAAAATGTTCTCCAGAATTCCTGTAATTTGAGTATAAAGTTATAGTAATGTTCTTGAGTAGGTTGAGAAGTTAGTTATTAAAGATAGCAAAATTACTGTTAAACTATATAGAGGTTGAAAAGGGGAGGAAAGAAAGATGAGCAAAGAAAAAAATAGAAAAAATAACACAAATTAGGCTAAAGAAGAAAAAAATTGTGGAATTTGAGGAAGGAGATGATAATGCAAGAGGGAAGAGAGACTAAGAAGAGCAAGTGTATGCCCAAGGTAGAAAAATAAGAATAGTAAGAATGATTCCAGTTAATGTTTTAAAATATTAGAAGAAATATAATCAAATGGGTTGAGTGATGCAATATCAAATAATAAAGGAACATACATTGATTCAGTGTGAAAGATAACAAGATAAAAGTTTTTTTGTTTTCTTGGTACCAGGGATTGCACTCAGGGGTACTAAACCACTGAGCTACATCCCCAGCCCTATTTTGTGTTTTATGTAGAGACAGGGTCTCACTGAGTTGCTTAGCTCCTTGCCATTGCTGAGGCTGGTTTTGAACTCACGATTCTCCTGTCTCAGCCTCCCAAAGTGCTGGGATTACAGGTGTGTGCCACGGCGCCCGGCTAGGATAAAAGATGATTAAGATAAAAATTAACATTTGAGCTATTTATGATAATCCTTGCCAATGTGGGGAGATTTCTTATTGAGTCTTCCTGATTTGGATTACAACAGGATTTGGGACCTTTAAAAGATGTCCATGATACTTTGGTTTTACTTCTATGTTCCCCTGGTGTGGCACTAATAATCACATCAGTTCACCTATGACACAATTCTAGGAGGTCCCTTCTAGTCTTGGGTGCATCCGGGTACCTACTAACTTTCTGTTGGGTCAGAAGAGATGAACCCTAATTGTCTGTGATTTAGCAGCCAGGTTACTTCCCATTAGGGGGATGTAATCTTATGTACCCTCTTGAAGAAAAGCTCCATGTATCCAGCACTGTCAAATCCAGTGCAGGCTCCCCATGTATATTTCAGAGCTTACAGGACATGGTGATCTATGGTAGAGGTAGTGTAGTCAGTTTAATGTGGCACTGGGTGGCTCATTGGGGCAGTATTGGCCTGCTGCCCTCTTTGAGTGCACAGGTCACAGTTTGGTAGACTTTTATCTAGACATGCTGGGTGGTGGCTTGGATCTGTGGAATGCTCCTCTGTTAAGCCCCTTTATGGGATGTATTGCCATTGTGGATGTCTGAGGTTGTCCACTGGCTGCTAAGAGTTATCTTCAGGAATTGCTTTCTGTGCATCCATGAGTATGAATGGGAACTGAGTTTAACTGGCAATTCTGGGATTTCGAGCTATAACTCCTCCTAGACATGCTGGGGCACAGGAGCTACTTTTCTGGTTGCTGTTTTCCTTGCCAGCTGGTGCTTGTTAGTCAGCCTGGGGGTCTGAGTCTGCATGTTTGGGGGGTGCTGCATCTTCTGGCTGTTTTCATTGAGTGTAGGGTTACAGGGCTCAGGGATATCACTGCTCTGTGTTGCCGAGCACCCACTCCCCTCCACAAAGGCTTCATTATAGCAGCACAAAATTTGGTGGCTGTCTGTGACTATGGGGCCTAGAAGTGCAGGCTCTCTGAGTGGTCTATGGCACAGAAGCCTCTACCCTGGCTTCTGATCACAGCATTTTACCCCGTTACTCTGACAGGGGTAAGATCTTGACTTGAGCAGAGCCTGTGGAGAGTGCTGGGTTGGGGTTAGTGTTCCCTGGGAGTGGTTTGCTCTTGAGTCAGCTCCACCCTACTGTCCTTGTTTGTAGTGAGGGAGTGGGGGTTTCCTTAGTCTTCAGGTAACAGTGATCTCTCTACAAGTTCCTTCTAGAAGGATTACTGAGACAACCTATTTTGGAGGCATTACTTCTGGTTTTGTTACTTTCTGTAGGGGGGAATAAGCTGTATTGATTTAATTTCTTCCAGGGAGGTTGACTAGATGTGACCTGTACAAAATGGCTTCCCCGACAAGTAGAGTTTTCAATTTGAGCTAAGTCATATGATCTCCTTCACTGTCACTGTCTTTGCTATTCCTCTCCCATTTAACTTGGTCTGCTTTTCTTTTAAGCTTGCTAGCTTATGGGTTTTTCTTCTCCCTGTTTTTGTAGTTCCACCCCTACCCGCCACCATGCCACCCTGGTTAGGTTTGGGATCAAGGAATTCTTTTCTTTGGTAACCAAATTCTAAGTCTCAAGCTGTCCAATATTCAGTTTTAGAGTATTTACTGTTACCCACTTCTCTGGTCAGCCGTTCTTATGCCATTTCATTCTGGGCTGTGGATCCAGTGCCTCGATCCACCCCACCATCTTCTCTTCTCTTGATTATTCATTCTTTAACAATTAGTTTTATCTTCAGTCTATGTTTTTCCTTTTTCCAGTTGAGAATTTTAAGTGTCATCAGTCAGAATTACCTCCACTTCAACATCAAATCCAAAATGGGTTTGCTTTCTTATAGATTCCCCAAAAGTACTACTACAAACCCTCATTCTATATATAATTAATCCTTTCTTACCCATGTTTTCCCATGGTATGTATTCATCCTTGCAAAAAGCCAACACACACACACACAAACCCAGCTTAAAATAGAAATGTGTTCTTGGTGATCTTTGGAAGACATTGATTAATAAAATACTGTTCCTAATTTAAGAAGTGTACAATTCACTTGTGAAATCAGAGAAACCAATTAATTTTACTACATATTCAGTAGTCAACATACAGCATATCTGTGACCAAAGCTGTGGGGTTTTCACAAACACATATATCTTGACACCAGCTAGGTATCATACAATTTAACTCCATTCTAACACTAGTTGCCTGAAAATAATGTCAGATGTCATAGGTTAAAGTCTCAGTCATACGAGATAGCCCCTACTTCCATTGCTGGTATGATTTTAATGTATCCTTCAAAGTTCAAAGTTGATCCCCAGTGTAGCAGTTATGAGAATGTATGGCTGTGAGGGATTTTCTCTCATGAATGAATGTCATTATCACAGAAGTAGTTTCCTTATAACAGGATAAATTCAACCCCCTTTTGTCTTTCTCTCCTCCTTTGCTCTTATACCTTCTGACTTCTGTCAAGAAGGCCCTTGACTTCCTAGGCTCTAGAACTGTGAGAAATAAGTCTATTTGTTATAAACTACCCATTCTATTGAATTCATTATAGCAGCATAAAATCACTTAACACTGAGACTAATCACAAGTCACAGGTCGCAACCTGTTTTTGACTGAGCTCTCACGAGTATTCCTTGGATTATACAAATTGCTAGGATGGCTCACAGAATTTAGGAAAACACTTTATTTACCAGTTTATTACAAATAATTTAACAAAGGATTCAGATGAATAGCCAGATGGAAGGGATTCGCTGAGCAAAGAGTGCCTATCCCTCTAGATATGTCACTCTGTGTTTAGTAACCCAGAAATTCCCCAAATCCTTTATAATATGGCTTGGTCTTTCTGGTGACTAATATCCATCCAGGAGCCCAACTAGAGGTGTCTCATTAAAATTTGCTGTTACCTAGGACATTCCAGAGGATTAAGAATTCCATGGCAGTAACTAGAATTAGAGACTACATATAAGAACAAAAGATGGTTGTCACTCAGGAAATTGCAAGAGTTTTAGGAACTCCAAACCAGGAAATGGAGCACAGTCCCAAATATCTTTATCACAATAACTATTTGTCAACATTTATTTTATAAAACCATAGGTAATTTATATGTAAACAGTATCATTATAGAGAAGAAATTGATTTGTTCTATTTTTGGGGAGGGCTCTGACAGTTTGAAAAATGAGAAGATATTTGAGATGGACTTTGAAGGATGAAGAGAAAAAGCAATGGAATGAAGCCTAGCCCTAATAAAAAGGGAGGAACATATCAATAGAAGGAACAGCATGAGCAATGACTTTGCAGTATAAAGGTTGATGGGTTTTCAGTGATACCAAATAGGTGCGAATTTTCATGAAACAGAAAAAAATGGAATCTTCACTATAGCCTGTATATGGCAGGGAGCTGTTAAAAACACTTCAGTAAGGCAGTGTGCACTTTGGGAAGATACCCTGATAGAATGAGGGAATAGAGTTGTCTAAAGACAAAAGTGGTGACAATTACAAAACTGTTCCAAGCGTCCAGAAGAGAAATCCTGGTGGCTTAAACTTGAGCAGCAAGAAGAGAACTGAGTAGACATCTTTGAGGTGAAACATTTTTTAATTTCTATATGACTGAACTCAATGGCCAACAGGATACACGAGAATAAGCCTACCATGTGTTATGGGGAAGTGTTTGAAAATTCTGAAAGGGATAAAGAAAGAGGAAGATAATGCATCTCAATTTGGATTGGTGTCCATGTGGAACACTCAGATGGAATTATCAAAAGACTTCTGGAAAAGGAAAGTCTGTGGAATGCATCTGACATGATTTTCCCATGTATATATATGAAAACAACACAGTGGATCCCAACCATCATCTACATCCATAGAATGGGACTCTAACTATAATAAATTATATTCCATTCCATTATATGAAAATGGATTCTGTTATCAACATAACCAATTAAAAAAAGACTTCTAGAAAGATTTGAAATTTAGAAGTCTAATCTGGAGAAAGAGATATAGGGGTCAGAAATGAAGAGGTTTCTCATGAGAAGATGGTAAAGTGAGTAAAAGGCTAATATCTGGAATTTGGAAGAATTCCATTAGTAAAGGGGAAGACAGATGAAGAATGTTCAGAGAGACAAACAAGGAGATAAAAGAGTACCTAAAACAATCTATGAAACATAGTAAATACATAATATTTCCTGAATGGATAAATAAGAATTATAATTTCCAGTTATATTTTTTCTCTCAAAATATCTTTCTCTACTTTAGGTAAAATTTCCTCTGTTGCTATTTTCTGCTACCACTGATCTAAAAATCTTTGCGTGTTCCTAGATTTACTGTCTCTTAAAAATAGTAGCAAAGTAAATATACTCAATCCTAGTTATATTTCTTAAATTACTTGTCCACATTTTGATGCCTGAGTAGTCTAGTGGCCCCAGAATATTCAGAATACATGAACAAATAAACAGGAAATAGTTAATAGCTGTTTCTGCAGCAGCTCAATAAATTAGAATAATCAAAAGCATCTTGGGTAAACGCGTGTGCACATAGCTGTAAACGTAATCTCCATTCTCTTAAAAGCATAAATCACTTATTACAACAATCTATAATCATTCTCATTTCGACTTCTAAATGAGAATAAGTTATAAGGAGAGAATTCATATTTTCTAATTAGTTTTTTTTTTAAAGCAGAGAATGGTGAATTACTATAAAGGGGAGAAAATCTTGTCAATTAATTGAAGAAAAAGAACTTAAAACATGTCCAAATAAAAAGTTTCAGGCATGCAGGGAAGTCCACAAAGCACATCCTTTTTCTCAGGATCCCACAGAACTTTGTATAATAGAAGCAGAGGTTAGACAGCACCATGAGTTGCTGTGGAAGAAGAATTTGGTGGGTTGGACACACTTTGAAAAGGCCTCCATTCTGGGTATGTGCCAGGTTTCCCCAGCACCCAGTACACACAATTACTGCATTTGCATGTGTAAATTGGGTAATGGCGTGCCTAACTATCAGATTTGTATGTGAAAATGCTATCAGCATATGCACTATTGGTTGTGTGCCCACGAAAAGAGGTCTTTTAATGGGGTTGCATTAGTTGGGGAGGAAAATTTCTAAGAAGTTGAGAACATGTCCTACATGCCTGGATCCAGTGTAGATGCCCCTACGGATAATTGGCACCCTCGATAATTACTTTGTTGTTGTATATTCTCTCAGATTCTATCTAGGGGAGGAAATTCATCAGAGGATCATTTGACCAACTCTAATTAGCACAGAGTAAAATTATACCCAAGTTACTCTTGGAAGTGCCTATCTGAGCCAAATGAACAGACTGCAGCACAACCAATCCATTCATCCTGGCCATCTTAACAATCAACATGGATCTCTACAAAACTGACTCAGTCTCTTTTTTTCTCCTTAAGGCACAACATTCCTCAAACATCCTTTTTGTCACACCATTTTACTTCTCTATAACTGTAGGGTTTCACAGTTGCCTGTTAAAAGGAAGAGACAAAGCTGTCACTTCAATTTGCAAAAATAAGAAATCCTAATGATCATTCTTTCACTCTACCTTAGTGGATTTCTTTTTAGAATTTCTCATGCTTATTAGTACCCTAGAATGTAAAGAACCAATAGTCTGTTTCAGCATTTGCTCCAGAAGAATCATAATAAAATTTCCTAAGTCAAAACCAGCACACATGATGGAACATAATGGAACTAAGTATTTCAAACTAGAATTCACTTTTTAAAAAAAATCTGGGATGTTTGCTTGTTATAGCCAATAAGGGGCCAGATTCTAGGGTAGCTTCCTTCTCCAATAATCCTTACTTCCCCTGGTGCCCCCCCCCCCCCCGCCAAACACAAGTGTAAAGCAACTGTTGTGATATATCTCCTTAAAACCCTACTTTCTTCTCTCTGAAGTAAAGCTTCATGCACAAATGGCTCATCCCAATTCTGGATTTAATCTTTTGTCAAACAGTTAAAAATGAAGTTGTGTAACATTTGGTCTTGTCACCCATCTTTCTTTCCATTCATCTTAAGGTTTTTTTAGGGTAACATATAATAAGAAATGTCTGGAGGACTCATGAGAAATGCAGATCAGAATAAGTTATAATGCTTAATTTCAGACCTACTGAACTGAAATTGGGGGGGAAATGAGGCCTGGAAATTCATAATTTAGCAAGTTCCTCAAGTCACTCTTTTTATTATTTGCACACTAAAGTATGCGTGTTGTGCCCAGTTTTATCTTAGTTTTATCTCATGCTTCTTCCATTTAGCAGTGAGGATGATCTGTATTGAGTCACAGCCTAACAGGATCATTATACTGGTTTGTAGTTATGACAAAGCACTCTTTAGTAAGAAAATACAACATGACTATTCAAAATAAATGTCATAATATAAAACATGCTTTGGTTTAGGGAGATCACTGCCTTCTTTAATCTTCTAGCTTTTCCTACAGATATTTGTGAGAAATGGAAACCTGAGACCCAAGATCATCCATACTCAAGGTTTACATGTAATGGGCACTCTCAAGGGTTATCCCTGCCCTAAGAAGGCATGCAGTAGGTGATAAGAATAGACTGATTTATGATCACTCAATATCAGAAAGGTGTAGCATTACATTTCACAAATAGTATTCTGCTAGATTAGAAAATATCATAAACACATTGGAGAATCCTCAATCCAGGAACCATAAACCACTTTTTTTTTTTCCTCTTGCCATTTTAATTTAGCTATCTGTTTTGGATTACATAAATAAAAATAAGCCTATAATTTTTTTTTATAAATCAGTCTCTCTACATAGAAATCACTAGTTAGATTGAACATTAGAGCATATATAAAATTGTATCCTTAAAAGACATGAAAACATTTCTCAATGAGAATGAAGCTGTTCACAGTGACCTTCATGTTGAACAGTGGGGGGTCAACAAGGCACTAAATCATTTTGATTCACAGATGAGATCAACATATTCATATTTGTTTGCCAAATGTGTATTTTAATTTAAGCTTCCTCTGATTGATGCATGTAATTTATGCTGCCTAGAACTAAAGCGTCATTTTTTTTTTTTTCCTAACTAACAGGGGGAGATTTTCTTGGAAACAGATAAAGGAAAGAGTCCAGTAATTTGTAGCAATGTGACTAGAGCCACACATGCTCTAGAATTAATGTTCTTCATTAGGGTGAGTAGGATCAGCTGTATGTATACATCAGGTTTTTAATTAACTCAGTCCCCACAACAGGACTCATGATTCAAACTGTTAGCATTTTTTTTCTTAAATCACAAAATGAAAAAATTGGGTGGCACATCTTTTTCACATGCAAAAAAAAGGTGGGGATATTCAGAGAAATGAAAGGCTCTTTGTATTACATTGAGAATGCTCAGAAGATCTTTACAATCCTGTGTTAATCAGATAAAGACAGCCCGACATTGAATGATTCCAATGAGATGCTGCAAACTCAACCATTGTGACATTTTTTTCTGTTATATTAGATAGAATTCAACTTATTTGAATTAATGTCTTTAACATTTGGAATTTATTAACTGCTTTGCTCTTGCAGAAATGACCTGGTGATATTTTAATAAGATACTACCAATTTAAGGAAACCTCGGTAAAGCAACATGAGCTCAAGCAAGGGGTGAGGGGAGAAACTTTTTATAGCAGCCTCATTCTGAGATCATATTAACATAAATTTGACAGTTAATCTCCATATTGCAAAAAGGCTGCCCAGACTTACTTAATTAAACTTAGAACAAATATGTTTCTTTATTTGCCAGGTACAGTTTTTAATCTTAAAAATACAAGATCCAATTATGATGTGCAACTATGGTATAGAGCAGGAGCATGGGGCAGTAGCTGGTGAGACCTGTGTTGACTAAGGATGTGTAGTTAAGCAGAGAGCCTGATTTCCCAGCTAGCACCAGATTTCATTCTCCTGAAGGAAATCTGTGAAACATACCAGTAATTTGTAAAAGTCACACCTTTAGATTTTAAGGGAAAAAATTGTATTTGCTTGTAATTTTTTTCAAATCCACTTGAAATCTATTCTCTAAATATTTGTTGAATAAATACCCAAAGAATCATCCCAAAGATTGTATTGAAAATAACTATGGAGATACGAACAAGACCTCGACTGACATTGAAAAGCCTTCAGTTCATACTTCAGACTGTTCCATACTGAATAGCAAATCATTTAACCCTTTATGAATATCAGGTTCTTCCACTAACTGAGCTTAGCAATGTTTCATAGTTTTTAGTAAAGTTAGCATATAATGACTCACTCATTCAATAAATATTTGAGACATGTGTTTGTATGTCAGTCCCTCTTTTTTAGGCAATAGTGAACAAGACAATATATCTGCCCTCAGGGAGTTTTCATTCTAATGGAGGAAATGGGAATAAATCTATTCTGTAACATCAAGCATTTTTTGAATTCTATGAAGCAATACCATAGAATGAAAGGGGAGAGTTTGGTGGCAATGGGCAGGTGATACTGTAGAGAGAGTGAGTAAAGATCTTTTTGAGGACATAAGAGCAGATTGGAATGAAGTGATAAAGTAAAGCTTGAGGATTGTGGGAGTAGAGTGTTACAAGAAGAGGGAGCAGTAGTCTCAAAATTTCTGAATGGACTTGAAGACTTTCATAATGTCCTTTTCCCCCTCTTCTAGCTTCCACATATGAAAGAAAAATACCATGATTTTCTTTGTGTCTGGTTTATTTGACTTAACATTATATTTTTAGTTCTATCCATTTTCCTGTGAATGACATAATTTTGTCATTCTTTACAACCAAATTAAAACTCCATTGTGTATATATATCACATTTTCTTTATCCATTCAGTGAGGCTGATTTCATAACTTGACAATTGTGCTGTGATGAACATGGGTGTTCATGTATCAAAAATATGCTGACTTTAGCTGGGCACGGTGGTGCATGCCTGTAATCCCAGCATTTTGGGAGGCTGAGACAGGAGAATCATGAGTTCAAAGCCAGCCTCAGCAACAGCGAGGTGCTATGCAACTCAGTGAGACCCTGTCTCTAAAACACAAAATAGGGCTGGGGATGTGGCTCAGTGGTCGGGTGCCCCTGAGTTCAATCTCCAGTACCAAAAAAAAAAAAATATATATATATATATATATACATACTGTTTTAATTATTTTAGATAAATACCAAGGAGTGAGTCATATGGTAGTTCTATTTTTAGTTTGGAGTAACCTCAATATGATTTCCAGTGGCTATACTGATCCACTTTCCAAACAAGTATATAAGAATTCCTTTCCTGAATCCTCACTAGTATTTATTGTTACTTGTATTCTTGATGATTGCCAAGATGATTTATGGCTAAATATGTTGAATAGAGCCGGGCATAGTGGTGCATGCCTGTAATCCCAGAACTTTGGGATGCTGAGACCAGAGAATCGTGAGTTCAAAGCCAGCCTCAGCAATGGCGAGGCACTAAGCAACTCAGTGAGACCCGTGTCTACATAAAACACAAAATAGGGCTGGGGATGTGGCTCAATGGTTGAGTACAGAAGTTCAATCCCTGGTGTGTGTGTGTGTGTATAAAATAGTTTTTCTTATAATTGTTAGCCATTTGTTGTTCTTTTGAGAAATATCTGTTCAGCTCACTTGCCCACATATTGAATGGGTTTTTTTTGTGTAGTCTTTCTTTATATGTTCCAGATGTTAGTCTTCCATCAGAAGAGTAGATAGCAAAGATTTTCTCCTATTCTATAGGTTGTCTCTTCATGCTGTTTTTGTTACTGTGCAGAAACATTTTAATTGATACTATCCCATTTATGAATTCTTGGTATTATTTCCTGAGCTTATATAAAGGAGTCCTTTTCAGAAAGTTATTGCTATGCTTGTATGTTGAAGCGTTTCCCATTTTCTTCTAGCACTTACAAAGTTTCTGATCTAATTCCTAGGTCTTTGATCCATTTTGAGTTGACTTTTGCACAGGGTGAGAGGGATTGTTTCATTCTTCTATATATGTATATCCAGTTTTCTCAGCCCCATTTGTTAGAGAAACTCTTTTCTCCAATGTATGTTTTTGGCACCTTTATCAAGAATCAGATAACTTTGTGTGGGTTTGTCTGTGTCTTCTATTCCATTGGTCTACATGTTTGTTTTTATGCCAGTACAATGCCATTTTTGTTACTGTGGTTCTGTAGTATAATTTGAAATTGGGTATTGTGATGCCTCCACCATGGCTCCTTTTCTCAAAATTGCTTTAACTTTTATGAGGATCAAAAAGAGGGAGGAAGAGAGGGTATAGGAAGGTATTGAGGAATGAAACTGATTAAATAATATTATATGCATGCACAAACATGCTATAAAAACACATCATATATAATGTATATCAACAAAAAGATATATAGAAATATATAACATATGGTATGCAGATGTGTACAGAATATATGGAATATATATATATATACAGTGAATATAACTAAATGTGTATAAAACTAGTATGCATATAGTCATAAAATGTTACAGAACAACATCCAAGAACTTAAAGGGAGGGCTATACTGTGGATAGGAAGACTCAATACCTCCCCTAATTTAATGTATAAATATTAGTAAAAATAAAATAAAAATTGAAAGTGCTTTTTATTGTGGAAAAAAATTTCCTGAGTGGGAACTAATTTTAGCAAATAAAGCAGTAGCCAAAATATTAGAGAGCTTGAGTGGGATGGGATGATGGCTTACCAAGTTTGGCTCTAGGTTAATAATCTCACCTCATTTCCTACTACCAGTCCTCTCAAAAGTCACAGGTTCCTTTAGGTTTTAGTTTGCATTGGTGATGAGATACTATTGGTTAATTGCTAGGAGGGAAGTGATAGGAACTGGCTTAAATTTTACAAACATCACTTTGGCTGTATGTAGAGGATATACTTTAATGAGGCAGGAAGAGGAGGGGAAAGATGTAAGACATTGTGGTGGCTCAGACATGGTAATAAGGATGGAGGAGAGAAAAGTGGTCAGTTTTAGCATATATTTTGAATATAAAACTGATGGGATTTGATAATGGATTGGCTGTATTTTTTTTTCTGGACAAACACGACCAATATAGAATGTTTTCTTGAGGTTGCCGTACTACAAAATAAGAAAGCCAAATGATTTTAGAAATGCAGCAAATTAGAAAGCCTTCTCACAAGAGGCACTTGTTTGGTTGGATGTCATAGCTGGCTTATAGTTGTCCCATAGTGGCATAAAGTTAATCAGAAAGTCTCAAGCTTTGCCATCTGCTTAAAAATCCTAAGGTACAGAAAGAGAATTTGGGAAATCCCTGCATAGGTCCTATGTATGCTCATGTTCAATCTTACATGTGTCATTCTATATTAAACCTCTACCCTCTACACAAAAGCATCCATCTAAAAGTAGAGACAGGGGCAGGAGATCAATATGACAGTGGAAGTACTCTGCTCTACTATGATATAAATAAGAGATCTGACCAACCCAGTGGACTTTTTAAACCCACAGAGGATCATTTGCCAGATGGTAAATCCCAGGAGAACAAGACTGTGTATTCTTATCACCAGTTTGTACTTTGTGCTAGATGGCAATTTAATATTCAGTGAAATAAAGAGGACTAAAAACTATAAGGACATTTTAGAAATAATTTATAAAATAGCTTTGAGATAGCTAGCCTATGTAAGTAGCATTGTAGGTCCATGAGAAACTTCAGGTAATTGCCATTTTCCCGTTAAAGATATAAAATATTTGCAGACACTCTCTTCCTGTAATGAATGTGGTCATCTGTCAAAAGTTAAAAGCAGAAAGTTGTCACCCTAAGGAGAGAAGGCCAGCTATGAAGATTTATTAAAGAGAGGACAGTGTCTTGCCTTTGTGATATGAGGACATGTGTACATCTTGGGCACATGGGTCTGTCTTCCAATACCCTTGGAGTACACTGGCAAAGGCTGCTGTTGCTGAATTGTAGTTTTTGTTGCATATTCCACGTACAGTGTACTCTAGCCTGAGATATTCAAGACTGGGTTTCAAGCTACCAGGATCACCTGTTTCTCCATCGTTCAGCAGATTTCTGGGGGCTTCTTAACCTTTTTCAGAGATGATGTGTCCCCCTTTGAATGGTATTGAGCAATTATTCCCTGAGAATACACGAGAATAAAAGAATATAATAGCATCCAAAATATTGATTAGTTTCTCATTAATATGAATTAAATCAAAACACTTATACTCAGGGCAAGTAATAGCTTACATTTCTATGGCATAAACTTATTTACATTTGACAAGTAATTTTGCACTTATCTGATAAAGTACATAGAAAATATTCATGCAATTTTATTGAAATATACTCATCAAGGTGTGTGACATGTCCAAGGATTCATAATATGTAATGAGCCAGGGCACTGATCTGAATCCTTATTGGAACTTCAGGCTAATATATAACTAAATACAAAAACTTTTCAGAGCCCTCTAACATCTATTTACTGAAATTACTCTGGTGCGTCAGTCAAGAATCTTAGCCATAATCAGTTTTAGCTGATTAAAAGAGAAAATCAATTTATTCAAACGCCCTTGGTGACTTAGAACTTTTTTTCTTCTTTCCATCAGTAGTACAGTATGTCTTTTTCATTTAACTGCATATCCACCTGCAAAAAGCAGAAGGTGCCATGAGGTCTGGTTTTGAGTCCCAGATCAATACTTGTTGCCTGTGTAACTTTGATTTTTTGTTTCCGTATATTTCCTAGTTACCTCACAGAGGTGATTCTTCTACCAAAAAAAAAAAAAAAAAAAAAATTAGGGCTTAATTATATCCTGGCACTTACTTGTATCTTTAATAGTTCTGATTCTTCATTCTGAACTGCACGGATCTTCGTTATGGTCCATTCCTCTTTGTAATGTGCCAATAATATGCTCTCTCATAGTAGGTTCAAAAAATGCTATGCCCTGAAGTCCCATGTGACCTGCATGAAACATAGCTCTGACCTTGATACCAATTTTCAGAAAGCCACCTAAGAATTTGTTGCTCATAGGCACTTCTGAATTCCTTAGCAGATAATAACTTGGGATCCTTCACATGATGTGACCTTTGCTTCCCTGTTTTTTTCCTTCTTCTCCTTTACCAATCTAAACTTCCTCAACTCTACAAATTGTGCTCTCCATCCATCATGCTTGCTCCACTTGTCCTGTTTCTTTCTTGGGAAAACACCCCCATCCTGTCAAATCTCTACATTTCAAAGTACAGCACAAATGCCAACTGAATTACATTACTCTATGTAGGCACAATGTCTTTATCTTCTAAGCAAATAACAGTTTGCGCCTGCAATAGTTTGACTGTTCTGCGGTTGTCTGTCTTTAGGGTTTGATATGGTTTGGATGTGAGATGTCCTCCCAAGGCTTATATGAGAGATAATGCAAGAAATGATGGGGTTATGAGAGCCTTAACCCAATCAGTGAATTAATCCCTTGATAGGGATTAACTGATGGTAACTGAAGGTAGGTAGAGTGTGGCTGGAAGAGTGGGTCATTGGGGGCATGTCTTTGAAGTACATACTTAGTGAGCTGAGCTTAGTCTGTGCTTTCTGATCATCATGTGAGCCCCTTCCCTCTGCCATATTCTTCCTCCATGATATTCTGCCTCATCTCAAGCCCTGAGGAATGGAGGTCGCCTTCTATGGACTGGGACCTCTGAAATCATGAGCCCCTAAATAAACCTTTACTCCTCTACAATTGTGCTGGTCAGGCCTTTTAGTCACGGTAGGGAAAGGGGCTTTAAAAAAAAAAAAAGACAAAAAACAGAACTAAAATACAGTTCCTGGTCATCTCAGGGAGGTAAACATTCAGGGAGTTGAGCCTCCTGTATTAGGATACCAGAGTGTCCAGGGCATGAGTGAGGAAAACCTGAGGTTATTAATACCTTGAGGTTCTATAGAGTTTTAGTCCTTAAAGCTTGCTGTATTTCTTATTCTGACAACTTTTTGATGCATTATGACATATATTTCATTGAAAAATTAAAAATCAGGCTATAATGAAACCAGGAAATAGGATCAGAAGCAAAGCCAGGTTGCTTGGGTGTCAATTTAGGATATTCATATTCAGGTTTTTGTCTTTGTTCCTGCAAATTAAAAAATAGTGATAATTGCAGATAACTTAATATTCACAGTTGATCTAGTGTGATTATAATGCCCAAACACTTTTTAATGAAAACATCATTTCTTTTCTTCCTGACACAGTATGGTATGTATTATAGCTCACCTGATTTCAAACTATTCTGTGCTGTTGGTGCTGACTCACATTATTTAATGAAAAGGAACTTAATAAACAGCTACAATGAAATATTTTGTTGCACAAAGAGCAAATATGACTTTTTGAAATATGGACAAGAGTGAGGTAGAATAGATCACAGAACACTGGATCTTACCTCTTGTAGAGATTTTATTTCTGAATTGATAGAGGAAATTAATTTACAGAGCCCTCATATTCCTGTTCCTGATCAGAAAGGGAGAACTAATCCTTGATATTTAAGATTGATGTAATAAAATTAGATGTTACAGAATACTTACCCTACACTTAAGAGCTGTGCCTCAAAACCCATTTTTACAACTGAAAACTGGTTTACATATTGTCTTTGAGAAAATTAGGGACTCCATTTGAAGCCATCAAAACAGATATTATCAACACAAGTATGGGAAAAAGATGATCACTTTGGAATTATGATTTCATATATGTTTCTAGTCACCAATACTAGGGAATGTTGTCAAATATTTCTGAGAAAGCTCACACTGTCTCCGTAGGTTGATTAGATGAGCTCTCGTACGTTGGAAACCTGACTACTTTCCAACAACTTGATTTCACAAATGGAAAAACAGCATCTGTTTTCCTGCAGCTTCACATATGGTGATCATTGTTGCTAAGACAAGCTGAAGCAGGTAGTCCATGTGACAGTACCCCTCTGGAGTGCTGCAGCCTCCTGGGACCAGATTACACTGGTCTGCTGTGAGGGGCTCAGGCTCCCCAGGCAGTGGAGAGTGCATATTTAATCAACATATGC
The DNA here is from genome assembly GCA_004024805.1 of Geosciurus inauris. Taxonomy (NCBI): domain Eukaryota; kingdom Metazoa; phylum Chordata; class Mammalia; order Rodentia; family Sciuridae; genus Geosciurus; species Geosciurus inauris. The sequence continues at coordinate 112,860 of PVHX01004684.1, forward strand.
AAAGCATCCGTATGAACAGCAAAATACAGAGAAAATGATCAAATGCAATATTTAGAACCTTTCTGTCTGTATTTGCAGCAGGCTAATTTGTATAGGTATACTTCATGCCATACTCCACTGGTATGAGTATTTATGAAAAAGATCAACCAAAGGAGTTGAAATGCTTGTATACATGCAAGAAATGAGGTAGGACTTGTTATGAAAAAAATGTGACCTTGTCACATTAACCAACAAGAAGTGATGAATGGTGGACAGAAATGGGAAATAGTTTTTATATACAGAAACTAGACGTCTTGAACTTCTAATTAAGATGTCTGTCCCTCTGGATGCTTTGTGTTTTGTAATAATAAATATATAAACCACATATAAAATTTTTTAATCAGTGACCCATTTCCGTGAGAAAGTCATGAAGTTAAACCAGAAGTCCCCCACCTTTTTTCTCCCAAGATAAACATTTGTGTCTTAAAGTTCAAGAGACTGGCAGCAGTAAAATTAAATTCCAGAACACATCCACCAGCCAGGTATACAGCCAATAGACGCTGTTTTTATGAAATTGCTGTGCCAGTGACTTTAACTCTCATTTGAAAGGACAACTCAGTTAACTACAGAAAGAAGATCTGGAGCAGTCTTGAACTTCTCCCAAATATCACTAAATAGTTGTTTATAAGAAACTTTTCTCAGTAGATTTCTATGATAGGATCATAAGATAGGCACTGGTAAATCTGGAAGTGCTCCATCTCTAATTAAGAGCCGTGATCCTTAACTTGCAAATGCATCCCTTTTTTGGGGAGATCAATTTTATTCTAAAAATTATCCAGGGAGGCAATGATAAATTTGGAGATTAAAAGTTTGACATATGAGAACAAAGAAATTATAGGTAAAAGGTAGAAAGTGAAAGCAAGGTAGAAGTGGCATCTCAGGTTAAAGGCTAAAGAGCATATAAGTTGAAAGAAATCACAAGGGACACCAGAGTCCCCCTGTTCCTTGGTAAAAACTGCAAAATTAGATTCTCAAATGTTTTAGTCAGCTTTTTCATTGCTGTAATCAACTGACCTGATAAGAACAACTAGAGGAGGGAAAGTTTATTTGGCTCACAGTTTGAGGTCTTTGTCCATGGTTGGCTGACTCCATAGTCTGAGCCCAAGGTAAGGCAGAACATCATAGCGGAAGAGCACGGAGAAGGAAAGCAGAGAGAAAGCTTTGCTAGCTAGGGTCAAATAAAAACTCCAAAGGCATGGCCCCAATGACCTACCTTCTTCAGCCACCCACTACCTGCCTACCATTATGTTCAATTAATCCATACCAGTGGATTAATCCACTGATTAATTTAGGGCTTTATAATATAATTTAAAACCTCTGAAAATTCTTGCATTGTCTAACACATGAGCTCTTGGAGGAAATCTCATCTCTAAACCTTAACATCAAATAGAGATCAAAAGGAGGGTCACTCTGTGGGGGGCTGCATTTCATAAGTTAGAAATTTAAGTGTGTTATGTGAATCTCTGAAGTACACAATCTGGAAAGTGTTAGATATGGGATTTAATATGACTCTGAGAAGCTGCCCTTGGAATGTAGACTCAGCACTCCATACAAAGGCAGTTCCCTGTGATTACTCCCGATGAAGCCCCTACACCTGTCCTTCAGTAGTGGAGAATCTCTTCACACCTGATCAGCTCTCATCTTAGAACACTCCCGGGTTCTTTCCCCCTCATCACTTTGGCCTCTTCCTTCTAATGGCTCATGTCACTCCCAGATGGTACTTGTATTTTCTCACACTTGGTGATTTTCTCATATCTGTAGTACTGAGCATTGGTCAAACAAAGCCTGTCTTTGACTTTAGTGCTATCCCACCCAGCTTGAGAATTGTGAGGTAATATACATATTATTAACACCTTATCTGTGGTCTCACTTTCTATGGTTTCAGTTCTCTAGTCAACCAAGGTCAGAAATTAAATGGAAAATTCCAGAAACAATTCATAATTTTAATAACTTTCATCACAGTAGATTGTTAAAATTGTCCTATTTTAGTATTTAATGTTTATCTCTTGTGCTTAATTTGTAGATTTAGGTATGAATATGCAGGATAAAAACAGTACGTACAGGATTTGGTACTATCTGGGGTTTCAGGTATTCCTTGGTGGTCTTAAGAACATAGTCACCACGGATGAGTAGGAATTGTGATAAGCAGATTCTGTTTTCTACTCTGTATCACACTAGTATATGTCCTTGGAAAGCTCATTTCTTAATTTCTCCTGATATCATTCTCTATAATGAAGAGATGGCTTGAGCACTGAAGTTCCTCAGAGACCCAGGGAAAGAACTCCTTCCATGTACCCTTTCAATCACGTTACCTGAGTAACACTTTAGATTTCTCCAGAAATGCTGCAAAATAAAGATTCGAAACTACAGAGTCAGAATCCCCAGAATTGTGGCCCAGAAGACTCTTAAACATGGTAGTATTATGCAAATCCAGTCACTTAGATGTTGTACACCAGTCCAGCCATATTAACTCCTATCTTATGATCTTGAGCCTGATAATTGATTTCTTCAAAACCTTAGTTTCTTTACTATAGAATGGGCTAATTCCTAACAAGCACATTGCAGAAATTAAATGAGACAATATGTGGAAAACACTCAACTTGGTTTGGCAGAAATGAAATGTTAGATGATTGGCATTAGCTTCTTTGGACTTTATATTGAAATAATCAGAAAGCAAAGAGAAATATTTGGACATTAGTGATGTATGCATGGGATTTTATAGTGTGTTCAGAGAACTCTCTTCTCTGAACTAGGAATTCTGTGGTGGGTTGGGAAGTGGGCTAAGGGAGACATCTGTCCTTCTATAACAAAGCATTGTTACTGTGAGAATGTCAAAGTGCTTAAGTGTGTTAGGGCAGAAAAACAATGGATTGAATAGTGCTGCCTTTGATGGATAAATATATATATATTTCCCAGACAGTATCATTCAACTACTCACCTTTAATCCAGTCTTTGCTTTTATTTTCTACTCTTGGAAAACATGGCACCTAATTATAGAAATTCACTTGTCTCAGATACCTGGCTCATTTTCCTCTTCCTTTTCTCTAATATCTTTTAATCTTGAAGTCTAAATTTTTAGTTTCTTATTTTGTATTTTAGGAAATCACTTCAATTCATTTTGTGTAAGCATCAAGAAGATACATAAAAAAGTCAGTAAAATATCTGGAAAATATAATCATATCTCCTGCCTAGGAAAGCTAAAGTGAGAGAAGAATCAAAACACTGATGGGAGATAATTTAGAGGAGAGTTCAATAGTGGAAGGGAAATGAAGCTTGTAATTTAACAATCAGGAAAAATAAACACATCAGGATAAAAATCTTTTGTTTACAGAGTACAAAATATCAAAAAAAAGAAAAGCAATTACTAAGCCCAAGCTTTTCTTGTAATGATGATTATACCTAAATATTGCCAAATATATAAAAATGGAAACTCTAGTTAATGATTTTTAATTACTATTTTCTAAGTGATGCCAAATGTATATTAACAAATAGCTGAATGATTGACTGAATGTTTTGGTTTTCATCTGTATGTTTGGTGTCATGTAGATAAATACTCAATCTAAAGAGTATCATATTAGCAAACTGGAGAGCAAAGCAGTAACTTACTGAAGAGATGAAGAATTTTTAATCTTCACTTCACAGATAAATACCATGGAACAATTTCCGAATCAGAACACCAATATGCACCTGTTAGCATCATTTTTAAATATCACTTCTGCTTTTTCTGCATTGCTAAATCTTAACTGCACTCTATTCCTATTTTACTATTTCAATATTAATGTATTTTAGTTAAATAAACTCCAAATGAAGATTGGACCATCATTCATTTATGTAGGCTTGCATACAATGCTTTCATAAAATTGTGGTTTCTCTTTATTAAAACATAAATACCAAAATATTGGTACAGTTTATTGATAGATTGCCAAAAAAGAAGTTACATTCATGTGCACCTAACCGTGTAAAGGATGGCTGGTCCTACCCTGGTGTTCAAAGCTGAATATATGTACGAATGACTATCAGGGCTTGCATCTTTTTCTTTGAAGCAGTGAGATTTTCTTTTGGAAGTGGAGGAAAGGTAAATTCTTATGTTCATATCCCTCTTTTCTGATGCTTTCTACCATTACAGTTGGCAATATGTACAATAAATAGAATGTCAGGGGTATATCAGTGGATATTCCTGTAGGCAGAGGCTGAGAGTCCCTTGTTACCAGCACACATTTTTAACATTTTTTTTGGTAGAGGATACTGAGGTTTAGCATTTCCATGTGAACTTTTTTCCCCACCAACTAAACCAAATGCAATGAGAATTTATTTTTTAAATGTAGTTGAGTGCTCTGAAGAAGAGTACCCAGAACCTCTATTGGCACACCACACTTAAAAAATCAAAGAGAACTTGTGTGCATTGGGCAACAATCTGCAGCGTCAATTTCCAATGCTCTGTGCCAATAGATGATGCAGACTACCACAAACTGTGGATGATCTAACAGCCGTTTGTGTTTGGCATTGAAATGCTTTTGTGATTTAACTTTGCCAGAAATTTTCCTTTTAGTTGAGGAAAAATAAAATGTATTATTTCTTGAGCATATAGGAATGATGCACATGATCTGAAAACTGATTCCAAGATTTACTTAATTCTAATTTTTTTTTTTTTTTTTTTTTTTTTTTTTTTTTTTTTTTTTGGTACTGGGGATTGAACTCAGAGGTACTCGATCACTGAGCTACATCCCCAGCCCTATTTTCTGTTTTATTTAGAGACAGGGTCTCACTGAGTTGCTTAGCACCTCGCCTTTGTTGAGGCTAGCTTTGAACTCGCAATTCTCCCACCTCAGCCTCCCAATGTGCTGGGGTTACAGGTGTGGACCACTGTGCAGGGCTAATTCTAATTTTATGTAGGAAACAATGTGGTACAACGTAGTGGAGTTTTAACTTAGTTTGCTTTTTGAAATGTTATAGTTTTATGGACTTAGTGTTTTACAAAGTTTTATATTTGTTATAAAAGGTAGGTTTGGTTTTATTTTTGTCACATTGTTTTATGACTTCTTGGTTTATTTTTTGTGCTCACCCTGTATTTCTACTCTTTAGCTGTATTTAGCAATTTTTCAAGATGTTTGTTTCATTTGGCTTCATTACGTGTTTGAATTTTTTTCATCTTGACTTTGCACTCTTGTGTAAAAAAAAAAACTAAGTTCTATCTTAAGCTACATTACCTTTTGATATTTAAAAAATACATTCACATTTATGTTTCAAAATAAATGTCAAGGTAATGAAAATACACCATAGACAATGTGAGAGATTTGTTTACTGTTGATTCATTCCAGCACTCTTTTACAATCAGAGTATTTACAGTCAGAAATCATTTATAAAATTTGTCCATTGTATTTAAGTAGGTTTAACTTTTGCATTAAATTTAAATTATATTTACAGTAATTTTAACTGTTTTTTATTTTGTTTATCAAATATTGTTTTTTTAATTTATTCTACTGAGGTATACATGATAGCAGAATGCATTTTGATCCATTGTACACAGATGAAGCAAAACTTTTCATTTCTCTGGCTATATGTGATGTAGAATCACATATATGCAATCATACATGAAGCTAGGGCTATGATGTCCATCTCATTCCACCATCTTTACTGCCCTCATGCCCCCTTCCCCTCTTCCCTCTCCCTCTCCTTTGACCAAAGTTCCTCCATTCTTCCTGTGACCTCTCCTCCATTATGGATCAACATCCACTTATCAGAGAGAACATTCAGCATTTGGTTTTTTGAGATTGGCTTCTTCACTTAGCATGATATTCTCCAACTCTATCCATTTACCTGCAAATGTCATAATTTTATTCTTTTATTGCTGATTATATATATATATTCCATTGTGTATATGTACCACAGTTTCTTTATCAATTCATCTATCAAAGGGCATCTAGGTTGGTTCCACAGTTTAGCTATTGTGAATTGAACTGCTATAAACATTGAAGTGGCTGCAGCACTGTAGTACACTGTTTTTAAGTCCTTTGGGTATAGACTGAGGAGTGGGATAGCAGGCTCAAACGGTGGTTCCACTCCAAGTTTTCTAAGGAATCTTCATACTGTTTTCCAGATTGGTTGTACCAATTTACAGTTCCACCAGCAATGTATGAGCGTGCCCTTTTCCCCACAACCTCGCCAACACTTATTGTTGTTTGTATTCTTGATAATTGCCATTCTGACTAGCGTGAGATGAAATCTTAGGGTAGTTTTGATTTGCATTTCTCTGATTGCTAGAGATGAACATTTTTTCATATGTCTGTTGATTGATTGTATCATCTTGTGAGAAGTGTCTTCAGCTTCTTAGCTCATTTATTGATTGGGTTGTTTGTTTTTTTTGGTGTTAAGTTTTTTGAGTTCTTTATATATCCTGGAGATTAGTGCTCAATCAGATGTGTGTGTGGCAAAAATTTGTTTCCAGAATGTCGGCTCTCTGATCACTTCATTGATTGTTTCTTTTGCTGAGAAGAAGCTTTTCAGTTTGAATCCATCCCATTTATTGATTCTTAATTTTACTTCTTGCACTAAAGGAGTCTTGTTAAGGATGTAAGGTCCTAAGCTGACATGATGAAGATTTGGGCCTGCTTTTCCCTCAATTAGGTGTAGGGTCTCTGGTCTAATTCCCAGGTCCTTGATCCTCTTTGAGTTGAATTTTGTGTATGGTGAGAGAAAGGGGTTTAGTTTCCTTTTGCTGCATATGGATTTCCAGTTTTTCTAGCACCATTTGTTGAAGAGGCTATCTTTTCTCCAATGTACGTGTTTGCCACCTTTGTCTAGTATAAGATAACTGTATTTATGTGGGTTTGTCTCTGTGTCTTCTATTCTGTACCATTAGTCTACATGTCTACTTTGGTGCTAGTACAATGCCATTTTTGTTACTATAGCTTTGTAGTATAGTTTAAGGCCTGGTATTGTGATGCCTCCTGCTTCACTCTTCTTCTTAAGGATTGCTTTGGCTATTCTGGGTCTCTTATTTTTCCAAATGAATTTCATGATTGCCTTTTCTATTTCTATAAGGAATGATATTGGGATTTTAATTGGAATCACATTGAATCTATATAGTGCTTTGGGTAGTATGGCCATTTTGATGATATTGATTCTGCCTATCCAAGAGCATGGAAGGTCTTTCCATCTTCTAAGGTCTTGTACAATTTTTCTTTAGTGTCCTGTAGTTTTCATTTTAGAGGTCTTTCAATTTTGTTGATTCCCAAGTATTTTATTTTTTTGAGGCTATTGTAAATGGGGTAGTTTTCCTAATTTCTCTTTCAGAGGATTTATCACTGATGTATAGAAATGCAATTGATTTATGGGTGTTGATTTTATATCCTGCTACTTTGCTTAATTCATTAATTCTGTAAGTTTTCTGGTGGAAATTTTGGATCCTCTAGGTATAGAATCATGTTGGCAAATAATAGTTTGAGTTCTTCTTTTCCTATTCATATCCCTTTAATTTATTTCATCTAATTGCTCTGGCTAATGTTTCAAGGACTATGTTAAATAGCCATGGTGAAAGAGGGCATCCCTGTCTTGTTCCTGTTTTTAGAGGTGATGCTTCCAATTTTTCTCCATTTTGGATGATGTAGGCCTTAGGTTTGTTTATCTTGGATAGCTTTTACAAAGTTGAGGTGTATTCATACTATCCCTAGTTTTTCTAGTGTTTTGAACATAAAAAGGTGCTGTATTTTGTCAAATGCTTTCTCTGTATCAATTGATAAAATCATATATTCTTATCTTTAAGTCTATTGATGTGATGGACTACATTTATTGATTTCTGTATGTTGAACCAAACTTGCATCCCTGGAATGAACCCTACTTGATCATGGTGCACTATGTTTTTAATGTTTTTGTGTGTGATTTGCCAGATTTTTATTGAGAATTTTTGCATGTCTCTATGTGGTTTTGGTATCAGAGTGATACTTGCCTCATAGAATGAGTTTGGAAAGGTTCCCTCCTTTTCTATTTCATGAAATAGTTTGAGGAGTATTGGTATTAATTCTTCTTCATAGGTCTTGTAGAACTCAGCTGAGAATCCATCGGGTCCTGGGCTTTTCTTGGTTGGCAGGCTTTTGATGGCATCTTCTATTTCTTGCCTGTGATTAAGTTGTGTATGACCTCCTGGTTCAGTTTGGGTAAGTCATATGCCTCTAGAAATTTATTGGTGTCTTCACAATCTTCTATTTTACTGGAGTATAAATTTTCAAAATAGTTTCTAATTTTCCTGTGTATTTCATAGTGTCCATCATAATATTTCCTTTTTCATCACAAATTTTAGTAATTTGGGTTTTCTCTCCTTTTTGTTAGGGTGGATAAGGGTTTGTCGATTTTATTTTTTCAAAGAACCAGCTTTTTGTTTTGTAAATTTTTTGAATTGTTTCCTTTGTTTCATTTTAATGATTTCAGACCTGATTCTAATTATTTTCTGTCTTCTTCTTTTGGTGTTGGTTTTTTCTTCTTTTTCTAGGGCTTTGAGATATAGAGTAAATCATTTATTTGTTGACATTTTTCTTCTTTTAATAAATAAGCTTAATGCAATGAACTTTCCTCTTAGCACTGCCTTCATGGTGTCCCAGAGATTTTGATATGTTGTATCGGAGTTTTCATTTACCTCTAAGAATTTTTTTAATCTCTTCCCTGATGTCTTCTGTTCCCATGTGTCATTCAATAGTGTATTATTTAGTTTCTAGGTGTTGGAGTAGTTTCTATTTTTTAATCTGTCATTGATTTCTAATTTTATTCCATTATGGTCAAATAGGATGCAGGGTAGTATCTCTATTATTTTGTATTTGGTAAGACTAGCTTTGTGACATAACATATGATCTATTTTGGAGAAGGATCCATGTGCTGCTGAGAAAAAAGTGTATTTGCTTGTTGATGGACGGAATACTCTATATATGTCTACTAAGTCTAAATTATTATTTTATTGAGTTCTGTGGTTTCTTTTAGTTTTTGTTTGGAAGATCTATCCAGTGGTGAGAGAGCTGTGTTAAAGTCACGAAGTATTATTGTGTTGTGGTCTATTTGATTCTTGTAGTTGAGAAGGATTTGTTTGATATACATAGATGTCCCATTGTTTGGGGCATAAATATTTATGATTGTTATGTCTTGTTGATGTATGATTCCCTTATAAAGTATACAATGTCCTCCTTTATCCATTTTCACTAGCTTTGGTTTGAAGTCCACCTTATCTGGTATGAGGATGGAAACTCCTGCTTGTTTACGTGGTCCATGTGAGTGATACATTTTTTCCCACCCTTTCACTTTCAGTCTGTGGATGTCTTTTCCTGTGAGATGAGTCTCTTGAAGGTAGCATATTGTTGTCTTTTTTTTTTTT